>QLOO01001591.1:0-50784 GCA_003313855.1 Suillus sp. MG131 | reverse complement strand
CATTACCATATCCTTGTCCATACCCTTGCACGGGTCCTTGGCTATCGCTCCCAGCGCGCAAGTGCGCGTACTCGCATCCCTCTGTCCTGCCCATTCCCAGAGATGGAGACGAAGGGGACTCGGCGAGTGCTACGAGAGGCATCGTGAACTTCTTCCTCGGTGTGCTCGCGGGCCTCGTTGGTCCGCCCAAGGGCTTCATCTGCACTTGCGGGTGCAGCTCGAGCGGAGAAGGCGCAGGTAAATCAGGAGAAGAAACAGCAGATATGATTGGTTTCGAGCGGCGTGCGTGCGAGTGTGATATTGGGTGTTTGGGCAGCATCGACGTCTGATCGCGCGCAGAAGACCCGTGCATGCGCGGGAAATAGGAATCATCGACACAAGAGTGATCCACGTCTGGATCGACATCCAGGTTTAGAATAAAACCATCATCTGCAGGGCCGTATTCTAGTGCGGGACTGGCGTTATGGCTCATGGGAGACTCTGGTGGACTGTTTGATGCGAGGGAAGCGGTTGTGAGAGAGGGAGTGGACAATTCGGTGTCGGAAGCGAAGAGAGAGCAGTCTGTGTCTGAGTTGTAGCTTGTTTCTGGTTCGGAGGAGGGGTAGTCGTGGCTTGGATTAGCTGTGGTGTTGTCCAAGAGAGGGATGAAAGCAAAGCGTTTGGGGGGTGGGAGGTTGCTTGGGATTGGTGGGATCGGAGTGGGCGTGGTGCGTGGAGGTGGGAGTGGAGGTGGTGGGACCGCTATGCTGTGTGGTCTTAGTTCTGGGGATTCGACTGGTTTGCGGTGTTGCTTTGGTGGGGATGCGAATAAGATGGAATTTGGGTGAAGGTCAAGTGCTGCATAGCCTGTTCTGGGTGGTAGTGGTGCTGAAGTTGAGGCTGAGGCTGATACAGTTGTTGGATTTAGTGGGAGGAGTGGAATTGGGACGTTGCGGAGGAATACGCCCGAGTAAGGCCTGGATGAAAGCGGGTCATGGGTCTGCTGAGCGCGAGGGAGAGAACGCTGAATCATTTTAAGCTCAAGGACGTCGCTGAGACACTGATCAGTATAAAAGAAAGAGAACAGGTCGTGTGACTGACTCGTATGAGAGGCGTTGTGCGATTTCTGTGGGTGTTCGATCCCATTCATCAGCTGGAAAAACTTGCTCAGTTCCCTCTTCGCAAAAAGCGACATGCTTCTTGCATGAGGCATCGTCTGTGTCAGAGTCTATGGGGGTGGCAGAGCCAGAGTGAGAAGGAGACTTTAAACAGGATTTCATGCGAGGGAGGGATGGACGGCAGGATGGTGGATCGTCGCAATTATGTGGTTCGTCGGTGTCGCTCATAGCTGTGAGCAATACACGAACGGCTTCTTTTCTTCTTGATGGTTAAAACTTATCGGGCATGTACGGAGACGGATGATCCCGTGACCGCCTGATCCGTGGCCTTTGCCACCTCCGAGTCATACCACCACACTAGACCCTGCATCCAAGCCTTTGTATTGACAGCACCGTGCCAGAGTCGGAGTCATACCACCAGACCAGACCCTGCATCCAAGCCTCCAAGCCTCAAGCCTATTTGGCATTCCACAGCCAAGCACCACCACAAATATCTCTCCATTCCACTCCACCTCCGTTCACTGTTTTGCCATTGGTTTCTATTTCAGGATCGTGTACACTGACCATCCAACGAGGCCTTGCAATGCCCAGCATATACCGAACCTGAACGAATCCAATATTGCACGTCTATCCATTCAAAAATAGAAATTCATAATGGTTTGTTGCTATCGTAGTGATAGTCGTACTTTTCGGTACCGCTTTATCAGCATATTGGGCGGTAGAATATCGGTGTGCTGAGACGCACTGGTACTCGATGTTCTAGTGGGTACTAGCCCGTCGGCCACGGTATTAGCCCTGCGCTATCCATTCTTAGATGACACAGCTCGTCGACCGTGTCAAACATCCAGTGAATTCCAAACACATTTCTGATAAGGACTCAGCTTGGACCCCACGATTATATATGTTTCTGGTTCTCGCACGTCCCTGTCTAGGCCAGCGAGGATGTCATACCCCAGTTTACACGGCGCGTCGCATCCTTCTACCGCGGTGACATTCTTATACACACTTCTACCACAATGGCGTCCCGTCATTCCACCACAGCAACGTTCTACGCTTCTAGGTCGTGTCTATCCTTCTCCACTAGAGAATTACCCATACTATCCGCAAGTAGTCTACGCGGATACGTATCATCCACCACCATTAACATTACATTACCAGATCAGAAACCCGGGGAAACCCCTCATGTCATAATCATGCAATGCGAGACCGGGCAGTGGGGACCCTAACGTAATACTAGTATGGATGGACTTGAAGAATGCAGAACTAGTATGATTAATATCGAAGCTCGAGCGTTGTGTGCAGCAACAGCCGCCGGTACGACAGGCTGTACCGGTGCTTGCAACATAGCGCGCGTCCTATAAACAGCTCACAAGTCCGCTTACTCGGATGTACACGTCTATGAGAGGCAGCTTCGATTCCAATCATTTCATATCTAGGT
Organism: Suillus sp. MG131; assembly: GCA_003313855.1. Taxonomy (NCBI): domain Eukaryota; kingdom Fungi; phylum Basidiomycota; class Agaricomycetes; order Boletales; family Suillaceae; genus Suillus; species Suillus sp. MG131. The sequence continues at coordinate 48,249 of QLOO01001591.1, read as the reverse complement.
TGGAAGTTGATCGTGTCGTGGGCATGCTCCAGAGCTGGGATTTGTCCTATTTATGGAGGGGCAGCGATGACGGCCATAACGACGACGATACCTGCTAATATTATGACGGTTATCGATCCCCCCTACCGACTTAGAAACTCACGATCACAGTCGGATTGACGTTTGAACCCCGCAGACGAGCACTCAAATTTAAAAACTCGGTCGTGATCTCGAACTCACCAAGGAAGGAAATCGTCTGGATCTGTCGCCCCACACGTCTACAGCTAATAGCGGAGTCCGGACGTCATCCGGTATGCCCCAAACCGGAGTCGGATACCCAAGATCGGATGAAAAAACACCAGCGTGCTAGTGGTGAATGGGGGAACCATGCAACAACGCAGCGTTCATTCCCATCTGAGTAACTCAGTGTCCGCTTACTGGTACAGACGTTGGTGACTTGATAGGAGCAATTTCGGTAATGAATTCATGTCCAGGTCGGAACTTCCAAGTGGGTCTTGTCTAAACTTGAACATGGTACGCTGAGACCTATCCTATTTCCAGGTGGTTGTCGTGCAGCAACAATAGCCAGCTAATAATATGATCGTTATTGTTGTCTTGCTGTACGTCCATGAGCTCGCAAAGTCACCATGCTTAGGATCTTGGAGCGAGAGGCCCGGGGCCGGACTCAGGATTCCGACGAGGACGCATACTGCTCAAAATTCGGTCGTTGATCAGGAAATTTAAGCACCTGGCAGGGCAGGAAGCGTCCGCATCTATCGTACCCCGCAGGTCTATAGCCGAAGAGCAGTATCTGGACGTCATATCCCCCCAGATGATCGGAGACACGTCAGATGTTAATGCGAGGAACGTGAACGATCCGTGAATTCTGGTGTGCTAGTGGTGAATGGAGGCAGAGCGAGTCTTATGACTTACTAGCGGTAACAGTCAGCTGATATCATAATTCTCGAGCACTCCTCCATACATGCCGTGAGGCTTTTGTTTCTCAATGATTAGAATTTGAATGCACCGACTCGCGAAATAGGTCGTGGGTTTTCTTTTCCTTTCTGACGTGCATGTGAACTTTACATGATTCAAGCTTCTCTTCTCCATCATCATCATCGTTGCTGCTCAAGACAGGCTCGCAATTCCAGAGCTGTCGGGTTTACTTATCCTACGTACATCGTCTCTTGAGTTCGAGTATTCCAGTCTATATGGACTATATTGCATGTGGACTGGAAGACTCGAGCTCAAGGTAACCAGTAGCACTAGTTTGTCTCAGTCAAAAACACTGGTCACCAGCGCTCGGATATCATTGTATTTGTTTGGTATCAGAGATTGTCCTCCGTCACAACCTCCCTTAAAAACGTCAACGAGTCGGTGTGTTTCGTCTGTGCCGTTCGATTCTGATTGATGTTTTCTGATTCCTGTCAGTGGTGTTTTCGGCATGTAGGTCATCGCCATTTATATTGTGCCTTGCTGCAGAAAATGTATCGATTAGTCGAGTTTCCGGACGTCGCACATCCGGTAGATTTCCCAGGTTAGACAGCCCTCAGAGCTGATGCGAAAGAACAAGCATGATATGCAGCAACAACGATAAGTTACCGCTGGTACAACAGCACATGCTATAAACAGCTGAATAAGCGACTCCTTGCCCGTCGATGATGGAAGAATGGACGATTATTGAAATTCCTATGCAGGACCGTAGGTTGTGTCTATACACAGCCCGCTAGAACCAATGCCAACAACAACAATGATAGCGCTGCACCATATCAACCCCTGATGAACTTCATTATTGATTCAGAAACTCGCCAAGATCATCTTGGCTTATTCCGAAAAAAACGCATACCGCGGTCATTGTTCAGGAAACCACCCAAACAAGGTTTGAAAGAGATTGCTCGGGGCTGTCATACCCTGCAAGTCTATATAGCGGAGTCCGGATGTCGTGCTTGTCAATTCCCCAGATACCCCAGATTAGAAACCTGTCAGATGTTGATCCGGGAAGGAACGCGAACGGTCCTAAGACTTGGACGTGGCGTGATTAGTAGTGGGAGTTGTAGAGCAGCAGTGCATAATTATCTCAACGATAGGGGCTCTATAGAACAAAGATTCTCATCACTGATACGATGCGTAAAGTTGTGTAATTTTTTCTACGGCCCATGCATTGCTTTCATGTCTTTCGCCGACTGGCGCGCTTGCACTGCCAGCTGAAAACCTGAAGAGACTCTAAGCGATATGCTTGCCGTTGTGTTCTGTTGCAGTATGCCAATCGGTCAGACGTCTCCGAATCGAAGCGCAACTCAAACAACAACAAAGACTTAGATACTGAAAGAATTAACCATTGGTGAGTACTAATACAGAATCAGCACCAAATGATACCTGAAAGAATTGACCGGAGGACAAACGACTCCGAGGACTCATGTTATTGAAGAACTAAACGAGAACCAAACAACACATCTCGTGACAGAAACGCGGAAGGTTCATGAACATAATTGGGGATGAAGACAGGGTAATCTAGGATGGCGCATGAATCAGACCGCAAATAACCGACCCATATCTTGAGCAAATCGCACGGGGCAAAGCAAAATCAACTCAATGCGGTGTCGGGGAGCTGGAGCGCAAGCGCCGTCACGATAGCATTGGCAGCTGAGTTATCGCAACGCTCGGAGGTTGTAGCACCAAAGTCGGGTGACATTTGGGTCGAGTGACGTATCTGACGCGTGTATCTGACGGGGTGACGGACTCCCACATGTATGACTAAACGAAGGTCTCTCCTAAGGTTATGGAAGACCTGGCGAATAGACGTCCAAGTCAGGCCTCCGAAATTCGTCCGGTTCCTTGAAAATAAGTTTGAGATCCGAGACAGGTTATGATTCGGATGCTTGCAAACCTTCTTCGCCACTTGTTTTGGTTGGGAAGAAACCTGGAGTTGTGGTCAATACCCGCTTGACGGATGTGGTCCAGGGAACTTAGGCTGTTCTGCCCTGCTACTGAAATGAAGCGCAGGAGTAACAGTGAAATACCAAGTTCCGATTCAGCGTTCAGGGGCGCTGTCAGCTGCCAGATGATAGAAAGTGCTTGTGTGTTTCATCCTAAGTTGGAGGCCTATACCTCCCACCTTCATGATCAAATATTGTCGCCTCATGGATGCTACTCGCCGTGTTTGTAGGGCCCTTCCAGACTTCGAAAGTTTAAAAACATTCCCCAATAATCATGCCAGGTTTTGAGGGCTTCTCTTTCAAAGTTGGAGGCAGAACCCGAAGTCGGCAGTGGTCATCTGCCTCGGCAAGACTGAAAATAAAAGGTTTAAAGATGGGGTCTGTCGGGACATACATTGTCATATTGCCAAATTCCACTCGCGAATTACTGTCAGGTGAGATCTGTTGAACTTGTTTGAAATTGTATTGGACCAACATTTCGTCGATTAGGGCGGAATGGTGGAATGTTCTTTAATCAATGTCTCGACCGCAGAATGGTAGATACAAAGATAGATCTTGACGCAAGTACACGTGAACAACTGTCGTCTAAGCATTGATCAGGTGGGCGTACCTGCCAGGTAAAATGAATCTAAATCAGGATGACCAACGGCTATACTGGAACCCAGTCAGACACTGTGATACTGAGCCCAAATCAAGTTAAAGGCCTACATTCGCCAAGACATCTAAAACTCTTGGATCTACCAGGGAAAAAAAACTCCAGCTCGGACACGGTGTATCGATATGCACTATCAGCACCTGTGGACTTGTACGATAGATCTAGAATCTAGAAGTTTTCCAAATAAATCTGCGAGTGCCGCTGCGATGTAGTCAACCTGGAGGGGGAACAAATTGATGGGACCAAAATAATGGACGATCATGTGTTCCGCATTCGCAAGCGACAGTCTCAAATCACAATGTCGCACATTCGGGCCCATCCCTGATATTCCATAATGAGAAGAGATGCCCATTTGAAATGGAGGCAAGCACTCACGACAACCGCTGCATGGGATTTCCATAAAGTCAAAATCGCTGATAGGAGATATAAGGCCTCGATCCATTGCAGGATGTGGACAAGTGGAAATTTCTTTAATGCGGAGACAGGCATGTCATTGTTTTCGACGACCACAGTTGTGTGTTCCGAAAGATCACATAAATTTGCCTTGAGTTTATGCAGAATCACGAAACATTGTAGTGCAAGACCCCTATGAATCTCTGTAGGCGTGATGGGCATGACAGCGCGTCGTGTCCGCAAAAAACTCGATTGGCGATGAGTGATAGAGCTAGATAGGGATCTTAAGTTGTTCGGGTGGAGCGACAATCAATGAAATTCTGCCAGAGTGAGTTTAAGCCCCTCACTCTGATCCGAAGGGAAAAACTGTTAGAGTTGAGAACGTGAGAGCGGTTGCACCAGATTGACGATGTCGATCGGGTGTTTGGCCAAGGTGCAATTGTCCTTGATGATATCCTGTTACATGTGATTTAGGTCAGCGTAAGCATCTGCTGTAGTATCGGGTGATGTAAGGAACGCGTCCGACCTCGAAAGAGGTTGGTTTTTCGGGTGGGCAATAGATTTTATCGCTACGGACGCGCGTGGATGTCGGGCACCTTCTATCCAAGGATCCAGTATGTGCGTATGACTTCTGTTAGTAAGCGTCCCACCCGTACAGCCTCGACGGGGGGACAGGATCCATCCAGTATATTGATGATGAATGTCACAGGAGATTTGAATGGGAGTGTCCAAAGATGTTTGGCGAGGAGACATTGAATCTGATAGCAATGTAGGATCATCAACGATAGTTCTGGTGATCTCCCTTGAACGCAAGTGCCAGCTGGTAGGCAAGGGTTGGCACTATATGATAGCATCTACATTATTGTGTGAGAAGAAAAAGTTCCTGCGAGACATCCCTGTCTCGGCAGCTCGTCTGCAATCGTGAATAAGACGTGAGTATTAACTTGTCCGGATGTATGAGGGCAAGAAGGAGGATGAAAAAGAAATGGTGTTGTCGAGACCGCTATGAGTAACTGGAGATTGCTTTTTCAAAAAAAAAACAGCTTTATTGTCTTTCGGGGTCGAAGACCCTATAAGCACCGGGAGTTTGAAGTGATACACCTACGAGATGATGTGCATTGCATTCGCGCCTGCTGCTTGTCCATATGATCACGGTTGATCAGAGACTTCTAAGACCATGACATACCTCAAGTCTGAATGAGGAAGACACAAAGTCCCCGAAATTAAACTGGCGAAGTGCTTATACTATACACGATCAGCGCTTCAGCTTCAGCCTTCAAACCACGAAATTTGTGGTTATGGTACCCAGTCAGGTTTGCAGACGTCCTATAGTTCAATGTCAAAGTTAAGCAGGTGCACTTGCCGAATAGAGGTTAGCGAGAGTCAGTATTGTAAGTTACTTGTGGCTTAGGGATGATAGCAGGTGACCTACAACTTCCTTAATGCATCGTTCACGGCTATCGTCCCCTGTCAAACTTCTGGCACCAAAATAGAAAAGGAGATGTCATCAGTAAGATTTGTCGGAAGGTGAGGTCGAAGATAAGGGTAAAGTGCACATACCTTATTTGCCTATTCAATCTAGAGCACACCTTCGTATCGCACCTGATTTGTACGTGTGACACATACATAAGCTCTCAGCACCTCGAGGTAAGATTCTGCAGGAGGTTCTGGTGAGCACCCTTCTTGACACAAATGGATAGATACTGACAGTACGCTACCTGATGATCCCAAAGCTTATTCTGTTCGTTGACATGCTCGGGTGTTTTAAGCTATTCCGCGACCACGAGGACAACGGATGGACGACGCCATCTGATTGAGACCGCCTAGCTAAGCGAAGGCTTGCCGAAAAGTTCTCGACTCTGGAAAAATCAGGATTCTAATGCCTAAACTCAAACCTACAATAGCTGTCATTCGTGAGTGAATTGCATTTCTCCTAGGTTCTTCCGGAATGTACAAAGGCTGAGGTAAAAAAATAGAACCACTCGCTTGACAAGCGAATGGATCATTGCGAAGATTTCCCGCAGTATGCCGCAGCGGGCAACACGCGAATATTGTCGCGACTCCGTGGGTTTGAAGTTTGAAGTTTTGAACAGGCTTCTTGTGAGTGATGCTTCATTATACTTCGGTTGACAAGAGTCGACGAGAAAGGTTAATTAAACTCACAGGCGCAGTGCAAGATACCCTAGCCGTGATCCCAGCGAGCCCGCATACATAGCACACGGTCTTCGTGACTGGAGATCGCCGAATACTAACTGCCGAGTCGCATGACAGGCACGGCCCCAGACCGATGAAACCTCAGGCGTAGACGGAGATCTGCACTATTGGTCCAGTGAACTCGGAAACTTCCTTGCCGACTCACACTGCTCGCCTACGAAGATGTGGGCTCTGTCTTTGCTCTGTCTGGGCTAGCAGTAACTCTAACGCAACAAAAAGTATGGCATCAGCTCACCAAAGTGACAAAACATTCCGATGAGTAAACCAAGTACCCAGATCCCCGGAGCATATTCAACTGCGAGGCAGACAAACCCCCAAGGTCTCCGTACAATATTACGCATCGGCTAAAGTTCGCGTACAGTCGAAGACAGCACTGTGGGAGGCAAGACACAAGGAGACGCAAACGGCCGAGAGATGGCCCCTGCCAGCTCTCCTACTTATTCCGGAGATACCTGCCATAGCCGTTTCACATGGATAGAGCACAGCATGATGAAGATGAAATCACTGACGAAAGATTTAAATCTGAAATACGGCTCGAGATTCTTGCATCATTCCGGAGCGAATTCCCACCAAGGCCAATACGATCACCGCATCGATTGTTGTGGGGCCAACATGATGACTGCTTCTCAGCGGGTTGCAACGACAATCCTGTGTAGAAGGACCAGACTTGAGACATCCCGAAGCAAATTCCTAGTAAGGATCCATTAAGATCATTGAATCGACTTTGCTGTGCAGTCATAGCCCTGAGTGTGGCTGTCTCTTAGCAGTTATCAGATTCCAGCGAAAAGAAACTCTATATGTGTGTGAACGGGTGTGAACGAACGTTATCAGATTAAACGCTCACACAATGTCAAAATGGTACTTTCCGAGTAGTAACCTGTAGTAACAGAAGGTAGGACGTCCCAGTTTGGCTGAGCAACCTTTTAGGCGCACTCAGTTTGATCGTTCATACCCACACCAAGCCGTCATCATCGGCAGGTGGAAGACGTCAATTGGGAGACACACTGAAACCATGCTTCACAGTGGGCGACTTCATCTGCTTTAGACCTGTGGCGCTTGTTGGAAACTGAGACCAAGATTGCACTGCCGCGCTTCAAGGACCCTTGAGTTCGTCACGAGAACGAACTAGCCAGATCCAGCTGAGGTTGTTCACAGGCACTGGAGCCTGTTTCGCACAGGATCCGGAAATTAAAGCGCAAGAAGAATAACAAAGGGGCTTCATGACTTATCAGATAAATGTTGAACGCTCTGAGTCGGCAAAAAAAACCGGCGTGGGGTATAATGCATAGCCGCGAAAACCACAGTGGCGGTAAGCCCCGTCAGCTGTCACTGCGCCCTTCATAGATTTGCCTCTCCATGATATCACTGGCCTCCTGTGGTAACTCTACAACATTTGACTAAATGCGTTGCGCGTCATGACTCTGAGCATAGCGTTGACATCTCAACGAGATAGCAAATCTGCACTGAAACCTCCGAAGCCCGTGAGCAGCGGATTTAGCGATAAGCCCACATGTTGGCAATCTGTAAAAGCGGTGAGAGCCGTGGCCACGAATTCTCAGATGGACTAGGACGCACGAAAGTTCCTGGGTAGAAGTCGATTTAGGGTTAATGACATTCATGTCACAAACATTATTGGCGCTAAATCGATGAAATTGTTGACAAGACGTGTAGCTGGGCAGAAGTTCTGGGAGTCTTCATTCTCGAGCTGACAATTCGGACGTGGCATTGAGTAAGAGGTCCATTGTAAGTACTCCAATGGATTGTCCCCGACTAAGTAGTGCTACGAGGGAAACCCGCGCGCTTACATAATCTGAGAGTTGGTTGTCTTGTCGCACGTTGTTCAAGTGCTCAAGTTGGTACAACGAACACAGCCAGCGCATTCAAAGACTGCGATGCCTATCAAGCACCTGGAAAGTACGTTTTATTTTCCCTCGAATGCAGGAATAGAAGAGCTGCAGTTAAAGTTGACGTGTAACCTAAAAACGAAACAGACTACCTCTCCGAGCGGAAGCACACGCAATCATTTCCTCTCTCTGTGTTATCCGACTCGCGGCTGGGAATTGATGCATCTTACTACCTCAAAATATTGACGGATAACCCAACCTCACGCGAACCTCTTCTCGCTGCGACTGGTGGCTTACCCTTGGCGCTAACGGCACGCATCGAGTCTGATCTGCGTACACTTGAAAAACTACGAATAAAACCCGTGTTCGTTTTTCCTGGCCTTTTGCCGAGCAAGCGTTGGAAGCAATACCAACATCACGCGGAGCACAATGATGCATGCAGGGACCGGAGGGATGCTTGGGCAAAATACGAGGCTGGCCAGGAAGAATCCGCCATAAAACTATTCGAGGGCAGAAGTGGGCTACAGCAATGGGATTTGTGGCGCATGGTCTTGAGGATATTCAGACATAGGAATGTGGAGTTTTTGGTTGCTCCATACGTCGCTTGGGCGCAGGTAGTCCGAAATCATCTCTTGCGAGATACTCCGCTGATACATCCTGAACAGTTGATTTATATGCAACGACACCCAAAATCGTATATTCATGCCATTTTTGGACCGACAGACACCCTACTCTATCCAGGAGTAGACAAATTGATTACTTCGCTGGACCTCACCTCTGCGACACCATCTTTTTCCTTCGTATCCAAACGCACCATCTTGGGTGACTTGAACCTCAGCGAGGATCAGTTCCTTGATGTTGGCATCCTTGTTGGTTTCGAGCACTCGCCACCGTTTCCACCAACTGTGCATGAACAGGCACTGAAGGCCACGGTCGACATGGTCAAATACTACAAGTCTGGCCATGCTGCCGTTTCCGCGTTTGCGGAACATCCCGCTGTCAAGAGTATGCAGTATCCTGATCAATACGCACGTACGCGATCAATGATCAAATACTCTCTCATATTCTCGTCTGAAGGAAGTGTCACGCCGCTTCCTCTTGCAATCACCACACCAACACACGGTCCTAACCACCCCCATCATCCGACAGCTGCGGATATCCCTTCGGATCTTCATGAAATATTCACGCACCGTCTTCCTGACGAAATCTATTTCTATCTCTCACGTGGACTCTTAGGGCCCCAAGCGCTTGTTTGGTTGACTAGTGGCCAGATCGTCGAACCCCCACCGCTTGATAACGGTGAGACAACTGAGTACAAGCGGTTTGTCAAGGAAGTTATCACGGATGGCCAGACAGGGCCGCGAGCGACCGCTCTCGCGCTCATTAGCAGTGTTTCCCATCAATTTTGGAACAACCGGAAAGTTGCGGGCAACTTTTGGTTTGAGAGTGGTCAGAAGTTTGTCCAACACAACTCGCCACAAACTGTACAGCTTGCCGAACGCGTGGCGGGCTGGAACGTTAGCTACGCCATTGTGGAGGAGGAGCTTCGGAGACAGAACGTGAGTTCCCGAAGTCGCCTATCAACCGAGTCATCTGACAGTCTGGGTTGGTCGATCTAGTCTTCCACCATCGATTTCGCACTTTGCCTCGGAGCAACAGCAACGGAGAAACTTGCATCGCGTACCAAGGGAAAGACTAGCGTCCCAAATGGGCAGCTGGACAAAAAAGATGAAGTTGTCGCCAATGTGGTATGGCGGTTCCTGGAACTCAGAGGGTAAGCGCCGTCCTGCCAGGTGAACACTGTTGTAACACTGCAACTATAGATTCCTACTCAACTCTCACACTCACTCGCCACTAGCCCGCGCCATGTACACAGCAATCAAACTAGCTCGTTTGAATGACAAATTCCAGGATCCTCTGTATCTGTTTCTGGAGCTGGTAAGGGCTGGGGTAATGCACGGCCACTTATGGTCTGGCCGAGCGTTCAGTGGGGGCCCAAGTTTCGGGACCGGTGAGCGGAATTCTCAGAGAGGTTTTCTTTGGATTGATAAATGATTGTCTCACGCAGATGATGAGAAATCTTGCATGCTACTAGTCATGAGAGTACTTAGCATCGTGCCTTTGAACTTCAAGGTGATTTTTCTATATCTGGCCGATCACACATCAAGTTGACACAATTTCCTAATCCAGTCACAACCATGGTCGGCACCATTATCACGTGAATTGCTGGTGTTCAATTCCTTTGTGCGATCACTGACACGGGCGCTCCGAACGCTACTTGAGGTGACGACATTGAACATGTTACTGCGTTCGGACGCACGGCGAGCGCGGGAAGACCTTTTGGACATTACTATCTCCCTGCCTTTCCAATCGGAGGTAAACACTGGATTCGGAGTGCTTGCCAAGGTGTACCTGGATGCCCTGACGCACCTCAACAACCAAACGCGAGTACTGGACCCTAACGCAGAAGGTGTTAGAGAGTCCAAAGCGATGGCACTCGAGATATGTGAAGACACGTTTCCGGGAGTGAAAAATCCCAAACTAGAAGTGGAACGAGGATTCCGGTTCTGGGACATTGTTAGTGTGGTCTTTGTTCCATCACGCGTTGGCTAACATGTGTTGTTGTTGTTGACAGGCGCTGTCTGCCATGAGGCAACTTCACTCAGAAGGTGCTGTCCTTCGCGAGTTGATTGACCAGTTTGAAGCAGCGGAGGCGTGGCTTGCGCCGATGCGACCATGAGATTATTATCGATGAATGATAGACCTACCTGAAAATATTTTTCGATCGCAGCGGGGTGACCTGTAAACAGAATATAGCTTATTGTGAGAGCGCGATTTATTCGGAAGTCCAGAAGCGATCAATTACAATGGAACGCAAAGGCCGTTAGAAAGGGTACAAGGAGCGACGGAGGAGACGATGGGAAAAGTGCACCAACATGGCATGGGAAGTTGACTCGCTCAAAAAGGAAATCAAGATACTGCTGAGATGGTGGGATGATACTGAAGCAATCTCAGATCTGAGATGTTCAATGATACCTAATCGGGAATGACGCCAAGAACAGCTTGTGGCCGAAAGTGGAAGGTGGCCATCTCGCTGTTTATCGCCCGATCCCCAGGTTTCTAGCTTCTCAGGGCTCTGCTTCGCTTTTTTTTTGAACAGCTGCCACAACAAATCTACAATCGAATATGCATGTCGCTCGCGTGGCGCCTCTCCCTTCAAATTTAAGGTCCACCTGAATCTCATCTTTGCACTTGTCAATCCCCCACTTCTGCCTCAGATGTTCGACCAATACACCATGCTCCACACTCAGTCGTCCATTGGCGTCTCACTCTTTGATCCTTACAAGGAAAAGGTCAACCCAGGTCATCTCTATGTCCGCCAACCACACGACGCCATCCAGATCATCCAGCTCGTAGAGGCTTCACCTCCCCCACGTCCTGACATCGAGTCCAGCTCATATGGCTTCTCTTCTGGATCGTCATATCCCTCTACATCAGACTCGGAGGACGAGGAGGATTGCTCATCATACTGCTCCTCGTTTGTCACCCCTTCCCAGGACAGAGAGCCTGTGGTTTGGACAGATGATACATATGATGTCCGCATGAAACGGATACACAACTGGAGAGATAATTCAATAAAAGCAATGAGCTCCTCAGCTGGTGTGTTCTTTTCCCCCATACTTTTCCGCGCTTTGGCTAAAACGATTATAGAGCCCCGTTCGCCGTCCCTGAAACGAAAGTTGAATCAAAATCAGGCTGATGATGATCTTGTGAGTTCTTCATTGCGGTACTCCTCGGACTTCGTATTAAGCTCACACCCATCAGGTCTCGCACACCCCAAAAAGATCGCGTTCGCGGGATCCTCACAGCGCATCCAGACTGCTCGGACATTCATGTACCGCATGTGATACCCCCTTCTCATCACGGCAAAGCCTGCGACAACATGGCCGCACTCCTCATATATCTGAGGCATGTCGGATAGCGGTCGAATACAATTTCGAATGACCGTCTATCTTCCATTTTTGTCCCCAGTTATGTTTGGCTATGACGATAATGACCCCAGCATTTGCATCAGTGTATGATAACCACATTTATTCTATTTATTCATCTTCGGTATCGTACACACTCATTTACCATACTGTGTACTACCAACGGATGAAGTTGAAGCGATGTTTGTTTCCGTACACTACAGACCTGACTGTTAATTATACCATATTAGCTCACTAGTACTTCCACACACTCATAGGGTCGAATGAATAAAATTCATGTCAGCAGACATGCTATCTGTTTCTACAATGGACTTTGCGAAGCCTAGAGTCTGACTTGACGTTCTGCGGAGCTAGCAGGCACGAAGAATGCAAGCATGGGAATTGGCTGTGCCACTCTAGTACGAGTCTTGTCTTGTGTTAGGCTAGTTTTCGTTTTCGGTGCATCTTCCGCAGCGCCGGAACATCATGATTGCTATCAGTCTTTGACCACTCCTGGCCAGTCCCGCTCCCACGTCGAGGACGGACAGGTTTTGGTCTGCTGGGTGCAACAGGGCGCAACCGTGTCTCCGCATGTGATCAAGTCCGGAGAGGTGCCTGTGACTCGAGCAGATATAGACACTTTTTCTCTTCAGAGATACGGGACCGACGTGGCAGTGGACCACTTGCTGGCAAGGAGCGCAGTTCAGCACAAGTTCCTGTTATTGATCGGAGGTCGATGCTACCCCGCAGTTTGACGCTCAATCGGTAATCCACAACCCGACTCCGGATATCTTCCAAACTCAAACTTCACTCCCCTAGGAAGGCATATTCATTGCCGTACATACCGTACGACGTGCGGCAGTTCACTTGGCCCTTCGAAGCTTCCTTCACAGACCTTCTCAGTCGCGTTAGGCAAGGCAACGGAGCAGAGCAGAGCTTGGAAGGTCTCGATCTCCGCACCTGATGCGAGTACCCACGACGATCAAGGAGATTGGAATTTGGTTTTCTCATCCTGAGTGGACGGTCCATACGATAGATTTACACAGGCGCGTAACCCCGCACTTATAGTTGTGTTTGGATCCACCGCTCTCCGATCATATCTACTTTCCCGTGGAGTAATGAATTATTGAAGGCGGCAAGGTACCTGTCAAAACCCAAAAAATGAACACCCAGCTGATTAGCCTAGACAATGGATCGTTCCGAATGTACAATAATCCCCGTGCAGTGTGAGAAGGTGCCCTTCTAGCTGTAGTGCACCGCCGTTGTGAGAATGGTTTCAGCCTAAACTTGGACCTTGGTAGCTCATTTGACCACCTCATCATGAGCGCTCGTTCTGGGATATCCCGGTTTTGCTTGATAGCCGAATCCTGCACCAATCAGAATACTCGTTTTTAGCGCGTAGCACTGCAGAAAGCTCACGCAAACGTAAAGGCAGGAGCCCTGCAGCTGGCAACTTGATCACGACTATCAGGAAAAGTCCACACTAGATGGCCCTTTGACAGCAAAAGGCCGTCAATGTGGTGTGTGGCTCATGGCTTCTTCCGAGCGGTTAGAACTTCTACCCTGCCCCGAACCAAGTCACGAGAGCTCTCAAAAGGCATTCCCATGCCCTACCGAACTACGTGCATCGACACGGCACTTTGGCTTCGTACTCACGTCAAGAACCACATCATTCTCCATTCAGCCCAAGTCCGCGCTCGGGTTGCCCCTCGATGCACCGTACTCCACGGGCGCTTACACGCTCTTAATGTTTAAATTGGTTCGAGAACAAGTTCTTGTTCTCGAGAGAACTTTCAATCAGGAAGATGGGAAACACCCTGGAACACCGTCGCTATGTTTAGTTCTCTAATAAAAGAATCGTATAGAGCTTGCCAATCTACTTCTATGCGAGTCCATCGATCATCGTCTTTATCGATTCGCTATCGTCCGGTTCATCATGAATTCGACGGCGTTCCATCGTATCGTATGACTGATATGATCATGATAAATGTGAGTGTACCAAATCATTTCGAGGATGCGCACATCGGTCCGGATATCGCAACACTTCAATGCAGGAACGTGTTACGGTGGGAAGACATGTGAGTTTCTCCTTTGCTTGTGCTAACCTGTCTCTTTAGCTTCGCTAATTTTGTTGCAGAAACCACCGAGGACGGTCCGAGGTCGTACTCATCTTTGGTCATCGGCGCAGGTGTCCGCGCTACACGACAGCATGTCATCATCATCAGTACAGGAACGGATGACGGTGGGAACTTGGGGAGCTGTGAGCGTCATGTTAGCTTGTATTGTCTCCTAGCTTTGCTAATTCTGTTACAAGAAAGCTTGCTGTGGAGCGATCCGAGGTCATCGTGTGCTTGCATGACGGTCACCGGCCCAGAATGCATACTTTTGTGCCGTGGAGCACGTCGTCATCAGCGTCATCACCACCAATAGGGCCTACAACGCGGGACGAGCATCCTGAGCGTGAGTGGACAGCTCACAATATGACGTTCTATCTACGGAGATGATGCAATGCATGCTTCATGGAACACCAACGAAACGTTACAAACGTTACAAAAGTAGCTATTGCTACTCGTGTGGGCGAGATTGTATCGATGATAGTGGCTGCTAGCCTCGAGGCAGAGGGCAGAGCTTCGCGCCTTTGCGTTACTTTCAGGTAGTGCGCATGCAATGCGCTCGGATCATCGACCGCGGTCGTCCGACCCTGTGGGTACCTTATTTACCTCTCTTCTCATACGTTCTCCCTTGTTCTGCGACCTGCAGCATGACCACTCTATGAGCTGGTTGTGTGGGTACGTCTCTTGTATTGCAAAATCAGGAAACAGGAAGCTCGTGATTCGTCGACGAGACCCCATTTCACTCTGACATATGGTCTGTCGGACCTGCAGGTCAAGGCTACATTGCAATGCGGCTTTCTCAAGCAATGCCTTGGCGCCTTGCACTTTCTAGGGTGCCTACTTATTCTTGGGTACGGTACCGCAGGTGCACACTCCAAATTATGCTAAACACGTACCAAGCTAGTAGCTCTATAGGACAATTATAACACAAGGACGAGAAACATGCGTAAAAATGGAAGAAGGTAGTGCAATTCTGTCTAGTCGCACTCACGCATCTCATTGTAATTTTGCATGGGAGGATTCTTGAGCCTGAGAGCGCCTATACCCTTGTAGAGAGTAGCTATATGATAGCATCGAGGTGATCGGCCAGAGGACCCACCCATCGACGCAGAAATTCCATGTCTATTTCAAGACCGTGGCCGCGTCTGGCACTCGAGCAACCCTTCCAAATGATGATTCCCTCGGGGTAAACACACCTATCAGAATGCAGCTTGCTTCAGATCGGTGGAGCACATCCCTCGACGGACTCTCCCGCCTCACGTGCACAGGTCAGGTCGTCTCGTGCTGTTTGCATCATTGCGAAGGGTATGAATCAGTGATGGCAATTGATAATGATGTGACACATTTTAAGCTTCACCTTTTCCATGATCCTACGGCATGTCGAGCCGAATATCATTTCACACGACGTAGGCCTGGACGTCGGACTTTCTGTTGATAATCGTTCCTTCATTGCATATAACTGTGGGTGAAGTGGCAAGCATGAGCCCTATATCAAACCTTTCCTGGCGTTTAATTTCATACTACCGTGCGCAGTTTTTTTGTTATGTGCACATCGCGATCGTTTGAATATGAAAAAGCCACTAATCCAGGGGATATCAGGTTCTTATTAGATAGCGGTAGTCCATCATTCCATTGCTGACCCTGTACGCCACCCATAGAACATAGGGACTGTGTCTGCAATGTGTCTGTATCTCAGAGGAGGACCGGAACTTGGTTCCCGATCAGAACCAGAGACGATTTGGTTACTATTTGCTCGGGCACAACCTCGGGGAATTGATTCACCCACGGTTTCTCGTATCGTCCCCCATCTATAAAGCGCCTGTCAGGATGGCAGGTCGTTGATCTTCGCGGCGCTTGATGAGGGTCGGGTCCTATAAATAAGTCAAACAGTTCGGGTGTCTCAGAGAGAAGTTGAGAACCTAGTATATGTTATTGTCTCCTCTCTTTCTTCGGAACGTAGTGCCGCTACTACACCCTCTGCGTCCATGGCTAGTCTGAAGAAGAACGATCAGAAGTGAACTCGTTTTCGACAAAAGCATTAGGAATCGCTCTTATCGGCCTGGTATGAGCCCATCACTTCTAGAACCAGCTCGTATCCAACTCATCAAGTCCCCATCATCTGGAAACTTTGCCCTTTAACAGAATGTCTGAGTCGTTGCCTCTTTCGGGAGATTTAAGATTGTTCGACGTGTGAAGGTTTGTTGCCAGCGGTATCCAAGCAGTGATAATGAGAGTCTGCTGCCTGAAACAGAATCATTACTAGTCTCATAGAGTTTCAGCGACATTGTGAGTTTGTGACAAAGGCTTTGATTCGCAACACTGTGGGCGTCTTTGGTTGTCTGCATGGGTTCGCCAAGTGTTGAACGTGCTGCTAGCCGCCAAGCATGCTTCTGAAATCTCCTTTCAATACGTTATCATTTAGCGAATGTTGATATTTTATAATGAAGGTACTCACCTGGTTCACCTAGCATCATTAATATCAATGTGCATAGTACCAGGAAGCCTAACGGAGTGCGAAATGGACTTGGAAACTCCGCTAGTCGTAATTTCGACGTGTTTATCGAGTGTATTTAGCAAGACAGCGCTGCAAGCGACCATGCAATCATTCAAGTTAGCGTTCAAGAGCAATAAGCACTTCAGATCGTCAGACAGCTCGAATTTACCCCTCAGCAATTCCGACACGAGGTCGCCTCCGTCGCGTTTTTCACTGACGAGGCGGTGTACCCGTCTCTTAACGGGACTAATCTTGGCCTGCCTATTTCTATTCTTTTCGCGCTCCAAGACTACCGTGCCATCTTGGCTGCAGGAGCAATCGCTTGCGGAAAAGCACTCCTTACCGCCATTGTACGAGGAATATCATGACTATGAACGACACTTGCCGCAGCATAATCTTTCATTGCCTTTTCCAGAGGGACGTGATGCAAAGTTCTTTTGGGCCGCCAACCATGTCACCGGTATGAATATTGGTGATTCTTACATCCAGGCTAGGACTGACAACTGCCAGCTTCGGGATGGGGAAATGCCATGCAGGAACTTGTGATGAATGCGGTTCTGGCTCATACAACTAGACGAGCGTACGTCCACGTTTCCAGGATCCTGATTCACCCTCAATATTGCCCATTAGCTTCGTTTTCAATAACTTCACATGGGAACGAGATGCTCTCGATTACTCAACGTTCAACGGCAAGCTTATACCTTCGCGTATACCCTTGTCAGCTATCATCAGTGGTACGTTACTAATATGCATTGTCCCCGCCCATACCCAAACTGTTCTCTTGTGCAGGCCCCATAATAGGGTCACCATTTCCGCCCAGAGATCCTGCCCCTCGTGCTGTCTCACGGGAGTACTTCAAGAAAGTTTGCCCTAATCCTACCATCATCGACAGCTGGGAGGTGAATGAGCATCTTAGGCTGGACAATAACGTACCTGCTCTGGAAATATTCAAGAAGTGGGTGGAGAAATTGAATTCCATCGACGACCCATGCGTTGAGATAAGACAGGAATCATTCCAACTGTTTGAAATTTGGTAAGTCACCTGGCTCTGCTGTCAGCTCTTACCGTTCTCAAACTTTCAATAGGCTGTTTGGCTCGAAACGCATACTTTCAATCTGGCCTATCCTATCCAAGTCGCCTATTCTGACAGATTTTTCTTGGTCTCCGCTTGTTCTCCAGGCATACGCGGAGAACGCTCATTTGTTTACGCCTTCCTCGTTTCGATATTTCCCATTCATACGCCCTTCTCAGCCACCAACTCCTACAACACTACACGACGTCCATCCTATTGTCAAATCAAAGGACATGGATCCTGTAGCCGGGTTACTGGCTCTTCATATTCGCCGAGGCGACTTTGCGGATCATTGTTCACATCTTGCTAACTGGTCCTCAGATTGGAACGGGTTCAACAAGTTCTCTGCTCTCCCTGATAAGTTCAGAGTCCCTATGGACGGTGGTTGGGGCGAGACCACCGAGGCAAACACAAAGATGTACTTGAAAGCGTGTTTCCCAACGATTGAGCAGATTGTTGAGAAAGTCCGGGACGTACTTGCTGATCAGAGGCGGTTATATGGGTCCGCAAAGGAGTTGAAGAGCATATATATCATGACGAATGGAGACATGGAGTGGCTGCACCAGCTTAAAGAGGCCCTCATGGAGGTGAAGAACTGGGATGCTGTTGTCACCAGCAGGGATTTGAAGTTGAGCTGGGAGGCAAAGCCTGTCGCACAGGCCGTGGACATGCTGATCGGTCAGCGTGCTCAGGTGTTAATAGGTAATGGGGTAAGTCGTAAATCGCTTTCCATAACGGATTAGACTGACTTGTTGCAGTTTTCCAGTCTAACATCCAACGTCGTGATGTTACGTATGTCAGGGAACATCCCCCCAGAAGATACTCGGTTCTGGTGAGGATGGCTCCCCGTCTCTTGGGGTGATCTTGTGTAGCTCTACTATCTTATTGCGTCACTGACGGCTTTTCCCAACCCTTGGGGGTTCACTTCGCGAATGTCCCGGAGCCGTCGACATACACGGATTATTGCATCTATTTGTCTGGCCTCCCCACGTCGCTACCAATCCTTTCACTGCAGCACGCTTATTTTTGTATTATTGCTCAGTTATACCTCTTCTCATATACCCTCGATAATAATTTGCGGAAACGCGTATTTTCCTCATTCAGGGCTTGGTGAACTCACAGGTGCTCACAAGTTGACATCACTACACATGTCAGGACACGGACCTGTCATATTTCATTAGGCTTGTGGACAGGCACATTTTAACTGTCATTCGACGATCAGGAGAAAGGAAACCTTTGGGGTAGGCACTGTCAGGCACTGTCGCTCTATTCCTTCGGGAAAATCTCAGCAGCAGATCATTGCAGTTTTTTACCTGGAGACTTCCTGCTTGCCGGTAGCTGTCCTGTCCAGTTCTCTCAGGCGGCTGGAACCTATTGGGCATGACGTTTCCTGGCGTTTCTCAAACATTCAAATTATTCACAGGCGCCAGCATGTTGTTACATATTACGGTGTTTGTATACCGACAAGTGTATGCATGCTGGGGACCATACCAGCGAATCATGGCCACCTGAATTTCCTTGATCTATGTATGTCCATCGGTCTCTGAGGCCGACAGGGAACCTGATGGGAAGTTTTATTTGGCGCAGGTGCATTCGGTACCGAGGGAACTTAGTTCGCAGTTTATATCCATGACTTATCGGAGCGCCAGAAATTGACGGATTGTTTTATTGGCAAAGGGATACGCATGATAGATACTGCACGGAACCACGGCGATGGCACCTCGGCCGGAGGAGGTATGTTCTATGTTCTTATCTATTCACAAGGCACTTGTCTGAGAGATGCAGTACATTGGACATCAGGGGCGCCGCAATAGACACCAAGTCAGTTGGTCGCATTTGTGTAGTTCCGGATGGATGTTCACACTGATGATCTCACAGGGCTGCAGTCTATTAGCCGAGCGATCATTCTCCCCAAAGATTCGGAGAGCAGCTGCAAGCCCCTTTGACAGCTCTTGTTCCGCATAGGATCCGTGTGTTTCCCTCCATGTCCTAGACCGGAGTGTATCTTATGACGAGATGTCTAAATGAACTGTATCAGGAAGGCTTCTTGTATGTACCTCTAATTTTAAACGGTGTTCTCAACTCAATCAACGGAACATACTAGCGAAGGATTTGGCTTGAGTAAATTTTACCGTTGGAAGGTAAGTGAGCTGTGGCGCCACTGATCTTGTCTAATTTAGCTCTGGAACAGGCGGCAGAGATAGTGACGCCTGCCAAGAGCGATGGGTTAATTAAACCAACGGTCTGCGAAAGGCTTTACAGTGCCCTGGAGAGGAACGTTGAGTCTGGGTCAGTTGAGATCTCACGTGCCTCTCAAACTCGGATCCTTTCCGTAAAGACTGTTCCGTTGTCTACGGAATTTTTGAATTCGATTCCACGGGTAAGTCCTCTGGCATACGCTGGGTTCTCCTGACGTTTTATAGGTTCCTCTGACATCGTGGTCGCGGCTTGGTTGCAGGTACAGGTATTGCGTCTCCTACGTCAAGCAACCGTTGGACCACAAGTTCTGTCATAGCTGCGGGATTGTGAGCTTATAATAACCAAAGTCGGGAGATCAATCGATCACCTTTCAGTCATGCGAGAGTCATTGGTAGGTGATACATATCTTGTTTGTGTCTGTATACAGGCCAAGCATAGCATGTCCGGAGGCGAAGCGGCGTTTCGTGGGCTTCAACACCACGGTATGCTAGCGCCCCGTGACGCGATCATTGTCGGTGCTAGTAGTCTATCTCAGCTCGAACTAAACTTTAGAGATTGGTGGGTAGGTCGTCTTGCTGATCTCATTACCAATGAATGACCCTCCGTTCTTGTAGCGAAAGAGGTCCTTTACCTGATGAAACAGTCAGTTTCCTTGACGCAACTTGACCAACCACCAAACAGAGTGCCTCCATATTATAGATAGAAGGCACTCGTTGCTTGACAGTGAGTGATAACAAATATTTGAAGATGTGATCAGAGACAAATTACTAACAGATTATATGAATATAGCAACACGAAAGCCTGTCACTTCTGTCTTCTTCATGGACTGAATCCGGTGCTTCGTTCTTCAGGGCTTTGGTGTCGTGAGTTTTATCCTGACCAAGTTGTAGAAGTCGAAGCTACGAATCCGTGCGACTAGACTTTTAAATGGAAGATGCAGACCGACGCATCAGTATGCTGGTATGATGCCAGCAGAACAAGACACTCGCTTTTGGATGATTACTGCAGAATTATCAATTTTGATTGATAAGTCGATGCCATGGCGTGCTAGGATCAAACGATCATGTGACACTTTAGGTCATATCTATCGTCAATGTAGCACACCAAGACTCTCCGACCCGTAATAAGCAAGAGGGTCGTGAGAATGCGTGAGTGAGGAAGACCAGGAAAGGGAGTCATTACTAACCCCTGAGGCGATGGTACCGATCGATGATCTAGCTAGGTTGCGCTGACTATAAATTCGAGGCTAGGAGTTGGCTTTTACTCCAACACTTCCTTCTCTCTCGATCTCATCGTTGTATGTGTCTTGGTCCAATTTTTCGAACTACGGTCTTACTCCAGAGCACTGCAGCCCAAACCAAGCCATTTTTGCTAAAAACCTTTGCAGCTCCATATCGTACTGCAGGAAAGATGTCCACCAGCAAATCCATCGAGACAATTCCCCGAAGAAACGCTGAACGAGGTCACGCAGATCATGGTTGGCTCAAAACTTTTCATACATTTTCGTTCGCCAAGTATGGACATTTGACATTGATCTTCATTGCATGATCATGTGGCCACTTTGCAGTTACCATGACTCGGAACACGAGTCTTTTGGTTCTCTTCGTGTCTTGAACGAGGACCGCGTAGCGCCTCGCACTGGCTTTGGCACCCACAGCCATCGGGAATATGAAATCTTTTCCTATGTGATCAGTGGTGCGCTCGAGCAGTGAGCATCTTTCCAATTATTATTTGTAGATGAATGTTCAACTAGCCTCATTATTGCAGCCAAGATTCTATGGGCAATACTGAAATACTATCTCGCGGAGCCCTTCAGATGACCTCCACCGGAACGGGCATCTCTCACTCTGAGAAAGCCCACGGCGCTCAAGAGGTACATTTCTGTCAGATATGGGCATCCCCTCGTCCCGGAGAAGGCAGAGGCAAACCCGCATATTTCACCAGGTAAGACATTTCTAATGATCCTGAATATACCTAAATGACCGTTTGGTTCTTGTAGACATTTCACCGACGAAGACAAGCGAAATCAATTCAGGCTTATCGTTGCGCCTTCCGATTCGTCTGAAGTTTCGCTTGATAGGGATGCTGAAGGCCCTGCTCCAATTCGCTCGCAGCTTCGCGTGTATGCGTCGCTCATAGACCCTGGTGTATCCCTGGTGCATGCATTTCACCCAAGCCACAGTCCCGAGAGGCGCAAAGCGTACATTCATGTCGTTCAAAAATCTGGATACAATCCGGGTAACGCCAAGGGCGAGAAATTGCGCGTTGGTGCTCAAACTGAGGGGCCAATAATCGAGCTCAGAGAGGGAGATGGTTCATATCTATTTGTGGGAAAGGATGCTGATCTGAAGGTCGAGAACGCAGGGGAAGGTGTGGTTGAGTTTTTGTTATTTGATATAGAGTAAAAGCAACTATAGCGGTTCATGGTCACCGTCCTAGGTAATTCGACTGTAAATTCACGTTATTATTGATGGTTTGTTGTATTCAACTCAGCACTTAAAACGCGCACCAGTCACCCGTAGGGGTTATTCTGGCATTAGGCTGGAGCTGATATAGCATGCTCAGCTATATGTGCTGGTCTGTACACATTGCCTACTGTACGTATATTTGTGAGTAATTTCAATGGTCTGATTTTACGTCTGATACGGAGGTGTAGCACAATATTAAAGCCAGCCGCTTGGCAGCTGTGAGTGCCGGCATAACTAGGACCAACTCACTGGCTCTCTGCGGTAAGAGCCCCAGCCTTGTATGTGGAAGAGGACGAGGTCCAAGTAACAAAAAGGGTGCGAAACGTCGAGAACTAGTGGTAATTTGAGCGAGCAAAGAAAACGTGAAGATGTTATGGTGCTGCTGAGGGACAGGAGAAATTATCCACTACAGCTGGTTTGCAACGAACAATCTAAGGCCTCGGACTCCGTACCAGTAGGATCTTGTACGGCTGTTGTGAAACGATATGAAGACGGTTAAGTAATACAAATACATACTATCTGAGAAATACAAGCTTGGCTATCGAATCATCAACGATGTTGCAGCAGTCAAAGTCAAAAATTCCGTAAAGGGCAGTAAGGTTTCATGACAGCATCAAACGGCATGATGACCTGAATTAGAGTTTGATCAACTACATCGACAACCTCTGTAAGTCCACCCTCACCTCAATTGGGTTATTCACCGACTCCCGATGCTATCCTTGCGCACTATGCGTTGAGCTTGGAATAGCACCGTTGCAAGCACCCTTACAATAACGAGAAAGCAAAATGATCAGTGTCACAGGCTATTGACTCACTGTCTATCACCTTACCGTTTTATGATGCGCAATCTCCACCATAGGAAAACTCTGTGTCTTCCGCTTCCTGCGATGTGCACCACACGGATTATAGGATACAGAGTTTGGGATGTGGATCAAGACAGAAGGCGTCACAGGGATTAATAGATCCTGACATTGCCTATTTTTGCGTGGGGAGTGATCATGATGCGATGACTGTGTGTGATTATAGGGCGGTGGGCTGGATGGCAAGTGCAGTGGTAACGACAACGACATAAGAATGGAAGAAAACATGGCAGTATAGGTTCCGAGACTGAAAGTAGAGGGCATGGTACAGGAGTCACCCGTTGAAGTGAGTGGGCAGGTGGGGAGCTAGCGATCTAGGGATGGAGGTTAAATGTGCAGGGACGGCGTTGAGACGAATCATATTGTGAGCATTTTTAATGCGCCGATTTAAGCAAACCAAATACCTAGATATATGGTTCAGCCGACATTGGGAATAGTTCATACAGCGTAACACCACTTACGAAATTCATGGCGCGCACCAACCACTGGTGTCTCGTTATTACCTCAGGATCATCGTCACATGTCATGTTGCATATTCAGTAGTCCAATTGCCGGAGTGGAGGCAGTATAGCGGATTTTAAACGTTCGAAGACACCAAACAGGAACATCTGAATCCATAGATGCATAGACTCGTGACTGGGAGTGGTGAAGAGGTTGTGGCACTTTCCTTAAACCACATTTTCAATGTCCGATTTTTCCTATTTAAATGATTGACACGTACCGACGCGGCCGATCTTTGGCCGAATTTATGTTAGAGCTACAATTTTCATGCAGAACAAGGCGCCTAGTGACGAGACTATATAATACATGCAATGAAATCGACACCTTCACCGAGATAACGCATCACGAAAGGCCCGTGATCAGCGCACATCTCAAAAGCAGGCTCGGAGCGTCGGTGCGACGGTGTCCTTGTAGAACAGCGTGAGTCGCCTTGATCGCGAGGAAGAACAGTCATCCCGAACATATAATTGATTCCCGAGTCACCTTTAGGAAACTACATCATGATCGCTCGGGAAGGGCATAATGTCTGATACCCACCCATATTATCAGATAAACGCTGGAGATTTCTCTCAACTATTGTCAACGACGACATGCAGTCAGTCACTGGGAGTAAGGTCTCTAAGGGAGGATTCCACATGCATGAGAAATTGACTTCCTAACTTCATCGATGCCAAAAGTAGTTCCCTTGGACGGACATGAGGTGATGATAGGGGGTAAGCATGTTGGAGCAATGCGAAAGATATCTTGTTCAATCTGATCAATTTGAGCACGACCGTTTATTTTCAGCGCGTCGGCCCTAGTTATGATTGCCTGAAGTGTCCAGCAGGTGCTGTCGAGCGACTGGATCTGACCATTCAACGAAGAAAGCATTGCCTCGTCCGTAGCACATACACCATGGGCAGCGGATATCAGGATAAAGACGCGGCATAACCTGTATCAAAGTGTCAAATGCACATGAAATGGCATGGGAAACTTACTGCTTTCGATTTTCTAGATAATGGTTGAAAAGGGCACCCCACTCGGGTCGGCCCCTGGCACCATATCCCGGAGAGTCAACGACGACCAGACGACCAGGGGGAGATCCAACACGGAAAAAGTTGAGTGTTTGCGTTCGGCCCTACGCAAAACCAGCATGTAGTGGAATGCAGCACTAAGTCTATAGCGACTCACAGCTTTTTTGCTGGTAAAAAGAAGATCTCTACGTCCAATCACAGAATTAAGCAAGGACGATTTTCCAACATTTGCTCGACCTGTTACAACTACCTTCACAAGTCTGCATCACATGGAGTGCTCGACATCTAAGTGACTCACCTCGGGAAGCCCACCTAGCAAAGAAAGAGATTCTTTATCACCAACAGCAGCAAGAAATTCTGCGGACTTCGCATCCTTGAAAATAGCATTGGCTCTGGACGATATACACCTCGAACCGCCACTGCTACTTGCATGTAGCGTAGGAAGCACGTGAAATGATCTTGAAATCGCACCTATATTAGAGGTGGATGCGAGCATGGAGCCTGCAACGTCCGAGCTTCATGAAGAAAGAAAAATGTCCACTAGGCGTTGTTGTGGTTTGTTGAAATCACAAGGCTCTAACAAATATGCGCAAATGCCGCATCAATGGCGATCAAGTCTTCTTGAGGTTTAACATCTGGTATAATCGCCATGGACCCACTCGCCGGAATGGACGATTCGACAACTGATGATGATAATGCTTCTCAAACAACTGAGGATGATCCTCAGGTACCAGACAATCATCCTCCTGCACCACAACCTCCCCAGCCAGTCCCTCAGCCAGTCCCTCAAGCGCTTCCACCAGCAACATCAAGCACGCGAGAAAGGCCAAACTATGAGCTTCGTCATACACTGAGGGGACATACCCAATCTATATCTGCCGTCAAATTCAGTCCTGATGGAACGTTAATTGCATCTTGCGGTTCGTATGCAGCTCGCTAGGACTGGGTGTATTTGAAATAGCTTTTGTTTGTGTAGCCGCAGATAATCTGGTAAAAATATGGTCCCCATTCACAGGAGATTTAATCAGAAACCTGAGTGGTCATACCAAAGGGCTCTCAGATATCGCGTGGTCAACAGATGGTGTGTATCTCGCATCAGCGTCTGATGACACTAGTGTACGGATATGGAACGTTGATTCTGTAAGTTATCAATGACGGAATTATCCTGGCCGACTCATACTGCAAGCCAGGGATTAACAACGAAACATCTCAAAGGGCACACGAGTTTCGTGTTTTGTGTGAATTACAACACTGCATCCAACCTCCTTGTTTCCGGTGGTTGTGATGGTGATGTTCGAATATGGAATGTCGCAAGAGGTGCGCAAAGGCTGCTTGCAATCAGCTATCCAGTCTCTCACGCCAAGCCAAGGAAAATGCATGAAGACTTTGCACGCGCATCTGGACTATGTTACTGCCGTGCACTTCAACAGAGACGCCACCCTGATAGTTTCGTGTGCTCTTGACGGGCTAATGTGAGTGCATCATATTACTTCTTTTCTTGTCTGACGCGACTACAGCCGGATATGGAACACTACCACGGGTCAATGTTTGAAAACTCTCGCTGAAGGACACGATGCTGTATGGTATGTCCGTCAGCTAGCACTCATCTTGCTCTTTAATTTAATGGATCCTCAGCCAACATGTACAATTCTCACCTAACTCCAAGTACATTCTCTCTACTGCTCATGACAGTGCGATCAGATTATGGGACTATCACACGTCGCGTTGCTTGAAAACATACATGGGTCATCGTAATGAGAAGTTCTGTATAGCAGCCTGTTTCAGTGTTACTGGGGGGAAATGGATTGTCTCTGGAAGCGAAGACCAAAAGGTGTATATATGGGATCTTCAAAGTCGTGAGGTGGTGCAGATTCTCGAAGGACATGAAGGTGAGGATCGTAGATCCTTGCCGGGTTTGACAGCTTAATTGGATATTCAGGTGTTGTTGTTGCTGTGGCTACTCACCCACAGCAAAACATGATTGCATCTGGTTCCATCGAGCCAGACCTTACAGTTCGCATATGGTCTGATCGTGGGTCGACATGCTGATCGACCGTGACAGATGTACATACCGTGCTGGTCTTGCATTGCCTACCCTGTTGTTCTTGTATTGGTTTACTTGTTGTGTACACTATCCTACACTTTGATATATAACTCGCAAATGCATGGAAAGCTGAACAATAGCATAAATTTCAACACTGTAAACACCTGTTTACTTGACAGGTTCGGCATTCAGAAGATCTGGGTTTGATTGAACGTGATCAGAAGTTAGGTACACAAACAAAACCCAATTTCTTACCCTTGGCTACCTCCTTGTCTGCTTCAGTAAGTCCTGAATCATGTGCCTCCAAAAAAGCATCCACCTGTGGCATTCAGTATCATTGAATATGCTTGCATGAAGAAAACAACTTACCTCGTCCATAACTTGATCATCATCTTCACCATGGACCATGTCTAAATCACTATCATCGTCATCGTCACCTGCGTCGTCAATGGCAAATGGCGTGCGCTCCATGAACGCCGCATTGACTGCTTTGAGGTGGGGCATCGGAGAAAACACTGAGGCAGACGACGGGTCATTGTCATGGATGGATGACGCATCAAGAGTTGAAGACGAGCTCGATACTACCACAGTGTCCAAAGAACTTCCTGGGGAGGTGGTCTTGGCCGGTGGAGAAATGAGCGATTCCCGGGCCGTAGGTTCTTCGAGTTTTGTGAATCGTCCGATTGTAGGACGATAGATAACCTGCCAGCAGAACGTTAACCTTGTCGAGCTATAATCGCACTAACTGTCGTACCTGATGCTTGCCTATGGTCTTGCCAAGCTCGTCACTCAACCTGTGGAACATTTTCCTGTTGTCTTGGGTGGCGATGTTAGACCACAAATCACCCAAGAAGCCGCTTGATGCCGGAGGTAACTCAAGGTCAGGAACGGGCTCCAGCCTGAATGAGGCAGAAAGATCTGTTTCGAAGAACGACTCCAAGACCTCGTCAACTAGAACGACCATCCGGAACCTGTGGCAAGTGTAAGATTGATTGTATGGGGGTCCCATACGGTGTGACGCACGTAGCAAGGTTGAGGTACGGCTGGTTGTGCCCAATACCTTGAGGTTCTGTTACCCCGGTCTCGCTACTGGTATGCTGTGGCAGGAGACTATCCCCATACTCAAAAGCATTGGTCATAAATTTACTGACAGCTCCTAGATAGGCGTCGCCGATCTCATGACGGAAAATGAACTATGGCTAGTCAGCCTTGAATTTTAGCAAAAGCAGATAGACTGACAAGGAACGACTCAGAGAGGGTCAGGACTTCATCCTTGGTTAAATACCCATCTTTATTCTTGTCGTGCAAATTAAAGAACCATTCAATATTCTCCATCAAATCATTGAACATAACACCGTCCAGACCAGACACAAGATCCTGGGGGTATCCGTGAGCGTTAAATTCTTTGCTTCATCAAAAAAACATGCCTGGAACGACAAAGAGCCTTTGCACGAGGTGTCCCAAAAATAGAAGAGACGATCGATGAGCTCGTGATCTGCAACTTCACGGTCGATACGTTGCTTTATTCGCGTCAAGGTCAGCATTCGAGACATAAAGCTTGTAGGACTACCTGGAAACCATTGATTACAATCTTCTCGTTCCGTGCCCAGGTCAAGATTTCACTGAGGAAAACTTGGAAAGTCGGTATACCAATCCTAGTCTCTGCTCTTTCTTGGTTCCCATCATTCGTGGCCAAGAGCGATGGTGGTGGAGCAACAGCTGGTGGTGGTGGAACCTCACACATGGCTTTGTACAAAGCATCGTATATGAACCCAGCTTGCTCTTTGGTGAATCTTCCGAGCGTCTTCAAGTTTCTGACCGCCGAGCGCTTAGAGAAGGATTCAATGCTGTTGACGATTTCGTTTCTGTACTTTCTACGTTCGGAGAGAATCGTCTCGTCAGAAATCACAGCGAACTCCCGGAACGAGATGAGAAGTAGCTCTTGGAAGCGTGTTATGGCCTTTGCTCGAGGATCTGCGGACGTCGGATGCGCAGATTCACCAAGCGAGGCGAAGTATTCACGCATCAAGCTAATCATGGTGATTATAAGCCATCAAGGGTTGAAATCAATCAACCCACTTTAAGAATCCCCCGTCGTCTTGAATTTGCAATAGCTTTTCGCCATTAATCTTGAGAATGGCTTTGCTCTACAAGTCAGGCGGATATATTGAACTGGAAGCGAGGCGCACTGACCCAGTCTGACAAAACTTTGAGTCACGCAAAGGGTCAAGATGGCAAGAAAATACTCACCCTACTTGGAAAAGCACTTTCGGACCCATGCAGAAGAAGCAGTCCGCAATGCGAAAAGCAAAAACCATAGGCATACTATTGATGTACCTGGAAAGAGCGAGTCATGTCCGGCGTAGAGCATGAACTGTCGTGAACACTGACAAACTCAAGAACCATGGCAAAGACGCGACGGAGAGCTGTACATCAACCGCCTGAAAGTGATCACTTATCATTGGCAAGCACCGTGTCACAAGAGACTCAAAAACTCGTTGATCCAGGAGTGTGCCATGCATGGTTGGGCTAGATGTGTTAAGTAACAATAAAACATATTCGCAGACATGACATACCTGTAGTAGCCAGGAAGAAGTCTATCACACAAAACTTCGAGAAGCCAGAAGGTTTGCTCTTCTGACATGTAACTTCACCAACATGAGACATGCATGCCATGGAAATGAAATACTTACATTAGAATCGCAGCTGCCAATATATTCATTGCCTAAGCGTGAATCAGAATCAATGGATGGCAGAACATGAGAAAATGTACCTGACAATAGCCGACTTCTGGGTTCCTATGTGAGTAGGCTTGTAGTACTCTACGAAGAGCGCTGATGCCCTCGTCAGCTTGATAGCCTGCATATTCTGGAAGACTTCTGTGTAAATCCTTCTCAATATCCTCAAAGCTTGTGCTGTTCGTCCCCTGAATGTCCAACAGTAATTGATCGTATACTCCAGGATTGGAGTAACGAAGGTATATAGATCCAGACAATGTCTCCCACATCTCACCACGAAGACGGTTAGGGAGGCCGACCTGAACCAATCGAGTACACTGCGGGTATCTCAATAATGTAAGATTGCGGCCGTGATCTACATCATGGTCAATCGTTTCAGATGCAACACAATTAGAAGGCGTACTCTTTAAATATGTCGTCCATAGCTTGATTTTTGAAGCCTCCCGTAACCTAAGATGCGTTAGTGCAAAGCATGAAGCACGCATAAAAGGTTAACTTTTTTGGGTCGCCAGGGAATTTGAACTGCAATCCTAGGCCACCATGAAATTCTGTTGCTGGAGGCGGAGACCCATCTTTTGTCTCCGTAATAAGACTTCCATCCTCCCGCTCATTATCTGAGACGCCCGATGGCGACACAAGCCCCTCAGAGTAGCAAGTCTTCACAAAGCCTTTCACAGCTTTCATGTGGCCACGCTGCAGCTCTGCTTTGAGTGCTTCCCGCAAGAGACTGCAAAATAGGTCGGCGGTGGGTCGAAGGGAGGTTAACTGCACAATCTAAACAGGTGTTGATGTTAATGAAGGCATCGAATGATGTCAACGTCACTTACTATCTTCATACCGTGCCAGGTGGAGAGACTCAAGGCATATACTCCAGCACGCGCATTAAGGCGTTCGACGCGTCGCACTGTGGAGAGGGGCAATGTGAACCTGACTGACTTGCGATCCAGGGAGGAAAATGCGAGATATGGTGGAAGCAAGTGTAGCTTTCCTGCCTAAGTGCAATCGAACGATGAGATATCGTACGTAGACAAGGACATGTCACTCACATACGAGTCCTCTACTTCTTGCGCACCAAAGCTGAGGATGGCGTTGATCTCCATCTTCTCTACATCTCCAGAACCCTGTTTCTCCGTGTCCTTGAGAGGCACAGGAGGCGCCTCCGGTATTGAGAAGAAAACATAAGTCAACTGATCCTTAGTAGGTTCCTTGAAGTTGCGCAGCTGAGTGGATATTGTTGACATGTCAGACACTATCAATGGCTCGTGCTGCACGCTCTTGGAACTGCCGTCGATGAGATCAGGAGCAGTGCTCGACGTGGGCTATTTGGAAGGTGAGAGAAAGAGAAGATGTCGGACACTATGAAAGCTTAGTTTTGTTCTAGATGGACTGTGCTAATTCGGAGGCCCACGTTGTGGTGGTGATGCGGTTATGTTCCTCAAGTTGCAGTGCAATTACAAATAGAGCCAGCTCTAGCCTAAAGCATCACTCTTGTTTTGCACCCGCCAACTCTGCTCAGCGCTCAATGCTCACGCAGCGTTCAGAATGCCGTCCCGCTGCGCAATACAGCGTTATTATTCCTATTCGCATTGTTGGCTATGGCTCGCTTTAATACTTCAGTGAAGTTGTATCTCCTAATTCACAAGAACCCGGGAAGATTACAACAAATTACAGCATCGCAAGGACGAAAGCGACTCAGAAGACTGATATGCATGCAACATAATCCTGCACATTACATCCATGGTCCTAATCTCTGGATTAATTCGAAAAGCAATACAGGTCCATTGTTCCATCGTGCCAACATTGGCTCAAAGATCGCTCGTGGCCTCAAATGCAGATTCCATCGATTGGAATCATATAATGAAAGTACTTATGATTCGCTTCAGCGCTTGCAAAAGCCAGGAATATCGCAGGTTGGGAGTCTCCATCGGACAGCTGTCAGGTTGATACCATATGTTATATTCTGTGTTCTGGTGGGCTCACGAGGTTTCTGTCGCGGATTCACGTGAAACATAATGCCCTCATCGGATGCATCTATGAGCGCTGGCGGCTTGGCACATCGAGAACTCGAGTTTTGAATCATAGAGATAAGATAGACAAGTTTAGGATGTACCGCCATAGGTCGAAGCCGAAATATGAATGCTCATGAAACCAAGGGACGATGTAATACTTGAGGTAGTTCTACTCTCTTAGGCTTCAGCCACGGATGGGAACCTGAACGCACGATGAGCCACCATACACACATCTCAGATAAAGAACTTTTACCGTGACATGGTGAAGTTAGTTGTCAGCGGAGCCATTTTAACCGACGAGGCGTTGTCACTACATTCGCCACAAATGAGACAGGTGACACATACAGAGGGAAAAAAAAAGGAAAAACCTTTCATGATTGGGCGAAAGACGGATGAGCGAAAGGACCACTTGGTTAGATGCAATCGTGCTGCAAATGAATGTAGGTCATGCGTCTAAACTGGAAGTCGTAACGAGAATCCTGACCAGACGCATGCCGCTTTGGAAAGGTTAGCGACATGAACTCAGTCAAACCACGGGCACATACTAGGCAATGCGAAAATATCATTCATGACAGCTAGTGGTACGGAGTGAGTAGGTGTTTACAATGCAGCGAAAGAGTTTTACGATTCAGATCCAGACGATTCAGGACCTACAAAGTTTAAACTATGACAACCCTGTAGGGCAACAATGAACACACCAGTAGGACAAGGTTCGCTGCAAAATTGAGGAAGAAATACACCACCCCTTGTTTCACGAGCATCTTCCACAGCGTAGAAGTCGATGGCATCCTCAAAAGTCCAATAATGGTAAAGACCAAAAGTGCAAAATCATACAACATGCCTACAACCGAGGAATTGATCATCACATAATCATTAATCATAAGTGAGACATGCGTACCATATATGACTACCACACTAATATATGTGGGGTTAACAAATTGGACTATGCACACTCCGTTTATGGTGTATGAGCGAGCAGCTATGGGGACTAGTAGGAGATAGTTGGATCAGTCACACTAGAGGGCAGTAGATACGCACAGAGAGTGAGTGTTATCCAATGGCCTAGTGAGAAGAGGACTAGCAAGAAGCGCAGGTAACTGGTTTTCCAGATAAGCCACCTACATATAAACACCATGAGATCGAGCATGATGCGATAAATAATCAAGGGTTTACGTTCTAATCATCAGATTTGTTGTGGAGCAACCGATGGCGGCGTTTGTCGCGAACTAGGTGACATGATGGTAAACCAGCAACCTTGTGGGTGCTCTTGTGCTCACTATAATGATAGAATTCATGCCTATATCGAGGTAAATCTCGACGAAGATTAATATATACAAAACACTCACACTGACAATCAATGTTTTTGTGAAAGGGGCTAAATTGCGTTGCACTGACAAAGGCTGTCAGTACGCTTGTCACTCTCTTTGTGCTGATCAGCTTACCGCAAAATTGTCGCAATCAAGAAGCTGAATCTGGCGGCAATGTACGAGAGCTGGGCATGTGTAAGTGGCAAGCGTCCACCGCTTCCTCGAGAATACGTACCAAAGGCCATCGAAATGGGAGCTGCCTCCGAAGTAGTGCAATTTCCATGTGTGAAGAGCGTACATACTCCCAGCTACAGAGACAGACGCAGGCTAATCGGTACCACATTTAAGACATTACAATACGCAGCACTCACCCGTATAAACCAACAATAGAATACGACAGGTGCACTGAAAGTATTCCTAATTTCGCTTCGAGGGCAGGATCGTTCCAGTTCACCATAGTGAGATTTAGGTCGAGGTGGCTGAGGGCGTCGCGGGAATGACACCTTGTTGACTAGAAATCTCTGGCTTATCAGAAGGAAGAGTAGATACATACAAGTCTCCCACATCAACGTTTTCAACCCTGTGGAGCCTGTGTGGTAGCCAATCATACGATACGAGCACTCACGATACCCATGTCTTTACACTTGCGACCCTTGACCTAGCTTGGCCATGGTGCCATTAGACCGCCACAATAAATGTGTGTCATTCGAAGGCATCTGGATTTGCCTCCATAAGTGCCAGAGAGCATGCATTCGTAGAAGGTAGAAGGAGCGTCTGCAACCAGCAGTCTATCACGAGTTTGTTAAATTGTCAGGTAACCGTGGGCATAGAGGAAAGGCAGGCAGGGGCTGCAATACTGTGAGTGCGACATTCACACAGGCATGTCATGACATCCATTGACTTGACATTTTATTAGGCGGGAATTGGCACATCTCACTCGCTTATACTCGAGTTGATAATTTTTTCACTTACCTGGTAGTGGAGAAGGCACGGCCCGATTTGTCATCTGGGGAAACTTCAATTGGTCGCAATTGCATCAAGCTCACTGTCAACACTAGATGCCCGCGTCCACTCATCCTTTCCGAAATACAGAAAGCCTTCTTGTTGTCATTCCCGACGATGGAATTGACGTCGAAGCAGAAGCACGATTGTACGACGAGTTGTGTGACGTTCGTTCCTCCGCTCTTTGCCGTGCAAATCACTTAACTGACTACCATCAAGGATCTAATATCCATTCACCCATCCACCCAGCCCAAATCTCCCCAAGGACCACCCTCGATTTTTTCGCGCGACATTTGGTTAAACGACAACTCAGGCACGAGTCTTGCTTTTGCTCGAAACGTGCATATCGCGGGGTGGACGAGCGTAGGTGATAAGCTGGGTGGGGCTTATGTCGTGTATGATTGTGTCATTCGCACAAAAGAGGTTCGCATGCCTTCTGTGTTGTAGCTCAGATCCGAGGTGACCGTAAGTAGGATACCACTATCCACGCACATAAGCGGTATAGCGATTTCGTGCTGTTGTACGATGCTCTGAAACATTCATTACCTGTGCGTCTACCTCTTATTCTATGTTAATACGTCTCAGTACTTAGCAACTCCGTCAGAAACATCAACACCATTTCGTCCCAGCCCTCCCCCCGAAATCTCCCTTCGCGCGCTACCGAGCAGCTTTCCTCGATCGTCGCCGGAGACAACTACAGTACTGGCTCTCCGCGGTTCTCCTGCACCCCGAGATTGGTGCATGTCAAGCTGTAAGGTGGTGGGTTATGGATTAGGCTTTATTATGCATGGTATTTTGCACGCAGAGTGCTATGAGCTGCGACGGTGCGGATAATATCTTTCTTTATTACTGTTTATTCCGGATACTATCCTACTTGCGACTTACTCTGCCTATGATATGTTCATCAGACTAAACACGCTCCACTGCGTTCGTCTCCGATGCACATGGTTCCAAGTGTTCGTTTACCAGCAGCCAAGACAGCATGCACTTGTGCTCTTTTCAACCTGATTTCAGGCCCTTGATCTAAATTCTGATAGATGAGATAATACCAAGCCCCTTTTGTCAGCTCCCGGGTCAATCTGCTGCTGGTTCACAACCCGTCATCCGGGGCTGGCTAGTGCTTTCATACCGGTGTTGAGTTGGTTTCTCGATGTTTGAAGTATTGGGTCCATTCGATACTAATGTTCAACACCTGCCGTGACTATCATAGCACCAGTATAGCTCGTCAAGTCATATTTAAAGCTGCAGCAACGTACACTGGACGCATGTGCCCAGGTGCTTTTGCTAAAAGCCTCATGTCTCGTGTGTCTGATCATGCTTTGAAAAGCATCAAAACACCCAGGCGCACCTCTGCAGCACCACTTACTATTCCTCTACTTGTCTACCTCGACCTCAAGTAAAATCGTGCAGTTCATTTCAGGTGTCTATCCCGTTCGAGCGTTCAAAGATCATAATGGAGCAGTCCTCGCAGTCGCAGTATTCTCTGATAGTCGATGCATGGGTCACAGGCTCGTACAACAAGATATTTTGTCTGCGGGACTCGAAGATAGATGTAGCGCTGGAGAACATGGTAGGTAATCGTAGTGAGGTGTGGGGAGCGGCACGGAGAAACTGGCCCGTGCACCAGGAGTGCGTCGAGTTACACTGCATGGGCGTTTCATACTGCGTACGAATTGTCCGTTTGCACACAATTTCTCAGACTATCAGCAGGCGATGAATATGATCCCACTATAGGGAATTCACAGTGGGAGCTATTGACCTGGAAGCAGGTAGGTGATATCAACCACGTTATAGCCATAATGTTCATCTTGCTAGCACCCTAGTTGCCTCCGCATCTCACGACGTCTCACGAAGCGGCTCTCAGATCAGCGAACCGTCGTCATCTTTCCGCATCCTGTTTCCACAACCCTCTCCACGAATGGCAAGCACATCCTCAGCTGAGCTTTGAGCTTTTGATAAGATATTCTTAGAATGACCACTACTAAAGGACGCTCTGCTAGAGGGCACTCTACAGGTACTGCCGCCAGTGTTACTATCCTGATGCATTTTCCGCTGACTCACGGCTCTTTCGTTATCTCATCTCGCGAAAGGACGCTTTGCAGAAGGGTGCTCGAGACAACAAGATGTAAATCAATTTAAGTTGGCGTGGATTTCCCTTTTCGTCTTCTTCCACATCAATAGCCTATGTCCAGGGCTCAAGTTTTTTTTCTGATTTAAAGGCATGTTTCAACCCTTGGTTCGTATGACACGATTTGAGCACGTGTCACGCAGATCCTCACTAGAAAAGTTTGAAAAGCTCTTTGGGTTACATTTGGAAAGCTGCGCCGACGTGAATTGGACACATGTCTAGGTGCTTGCATCATCATCGTCAAGAAGTCGCTTATGATAACAGCCTCATGTCTGGGCGTCTATAGACACACGAGGCAAGTTAATGCAGTATTAGCAAGATACCCACGATCCCTCTACCAAGCCCACCTCGGTCTCCAGCAAAATGGCACTCCTTGTTCAAAGCTCCACGCCTGTTCGAACATTCGAAGATCATGAAGGAAGCGTACACTCGGTCGCAGTTTTCCCTGATGGGGGACGCATGGTCTCTGCCTCATATCACAAGACGCTTCGCCTGTATGATTTGAAGACCGGTGTCGTGTTGAAGAAGATGGAAGGGCATCGCGAGTCGGTGTGGGGATTGGCAGTATCGCGAGATGGAAAGTTGATAGCAAGCGGTGATCAGAGGGGAGAGATCATTGCCTGGCACGGAGGAACTGGTGAATCTGTCACCCAAGCTATCAAAGCCCACTCCTATGTAATCGTATCACTGGACTTTTCCCCCGGTGGCACAGTACTGGCTACTGGTTCATCGGACGAGACTACGAAGCTTTGGAACATACAAACATGGCAGATGCAAGGCAATCCAATCCAGTGTAGCAGTATGGTTCGCTGCGTTCGCTATTCGCCATCTGGCGAGATTCTTGCGATTGCAACAGACAGGAACATCCAAATCTATGATGCAAGCGCAAGGCACTGCATCGCAAACCTCGCGGGTCGCACATCATACGTATACAACTTCTCGCTTGCGTGGACACTCGATAGCACACGCCTTCTCTCAGGAGCATCTAAGTCGGATCCCAGCATATGGGAGTGGGATACATCAACTTGGAAGGTCATTGATTCGTGGATGGGCCATACTAGCGCTGTGTTTTCCATTGCCATTCATCCTGCTGGTGCCCTCGTTGCTTCTGCATCCGGTGACAACAATGTCTACCTCTGGAGGATCTCAGATCGACAAACTATTGCCATCTTCCGGAGTTCCAATCACCCGATGTGCGTAACCTTCTCCAAGGATGGCAAGCACATCATTAGCGGAGGTTGCGATAACAAGATCTCAGAATGGGTAGTACCTGAAGATGCTTTGTTGGAGGATGTTCCGAAGTTAAAGGTACTTTCTTAATGAGATCCTGCCCTGTGTCATCTCATCTCGCGTCACTTGAATTCAAGGCTCGAGACTCGGATTCAGAGGCGTGTTTCCAACATGATCCCCGACTCGCACAATGTAATTTGAACATCTTTTTTGCAGATCTTGGCCATCACCGCGACCGTCCGCGGTGCATGTGTCACAGGGGACTTATCTACTGCTGAAGAGTTGCTCACGCAAGAGATCGACGCTGATGTCGACAATTCCACCTCATATGCAAACCGTGCATTTGTTATGGCACGCAAACTCAGCTGGGACCACGCTCTTCAAGATGCAATCAAGGCCAGATATACTTACTCATCATGGACCCATTAAGGCTGATGTTGATCATGAAATAGTCCATCAGCATCAAGCCCTCGATATTAGGCTATATTTCCAAGGGCATCGCACTCTGCGGAAAAAGGCAGATTCGGGATGCCAGGAAAGCTTTTGACCTCGCATTCGTGTCCGCGAATGGAGATTCGAAGATGGCACATTTCCTTTTCTTGATTAAGGCAAGTTACGGTTTTGTTACATACTTTGCGCTTCATTACGGATTTCAGGCTATCGCACTGTTCAATGCAAATGAACATGAAGAGGCAATCCAGCGCGTCCAAGAGCTAGCTGTTGATTTTCCCGATATTGATCCTCTTGCTTGTCGTGTTGTTGAAGTGAGTAACATGTACTCAATCAAGTCGAGGTACGTGTTGACACTGGTTGTTCCGCACTTCGTAAATTAGGCATATTTTCATGTGCAACTGGGAACCATTTCCTCAGATGGCTCGCATTACAATGAAGCTGTCGACCATTTCACTGTCGCTGTCAACACTACCGCTGCCTTTCGTAATTCAGCAATTCATTTGATGTACGAGGAATTGGTTGTGGTACGTGGAAACTATGATACAACCGCAAATCCCTTTCATGCTCAACTGTGCGTTTTCGTAGCTGTTCGGGTGGGACCTCGCGACGTTATGGCAAATAACAAATAGGCAGCTGTGTCTTGCGCTCGTTCGGGCAGGTAAACTAGCAGAAGCACTCGAATTGTACCGATCCATGATAGACGGGAGTAATGAAGCTACGAAACTCAGCTTACGTGCTTGGTTATTTGGTGAGTCTTTTCTGTAATGTCACCCATGCTACGGTCCCTGATCACCTTTCACCCAGCTCTCAAGTAAGAATGCAGAGTGTCACATACCACCAACAGTCATGCGCTGACAGCCCTCGCCCTCAGCGGTTACATATTCATTTTGAGACACGGAGATCTATTGTGCAATTTTTTTGACATTTCGTGTATTCCTTTGTACTTGTTTCGCAGGGTGACTGAAAACAATTGCGATTTTGATGTTCACAGACCCCGAGACCCTTCCGCCGCTGTCAACAGTAGATTTCATTTCCTTCACCATAAACTTGAAGCGGTCTTTATTTTGGTCCGGGAGGGAGATATGAGCAGAGGTATGGGCGCGAGTGTTTTGATGAGTATCCTAAGGACCAGGAGGATGGAGGACGGGCTCCTTAGACTCATTGTCTTCATTTGCGATCATCCGTTGGGCTGCATTCAATCAACTCCCTCGGCCATGCACATGTTGAGTCCTGTGTTGTCAAGTAACTACATATCGAGTCTGCGCATCTAACCTTTCTTGCTGTTCTTGTCATTGACGTATTTACCATAGTTAATACATTTTGTTATGTCTGAATCATGTCTTATTTCATGAGTGAGGAAGGAAAAAACATTCAAATTGTGTTATGGAAGTATCGAGGGAAAAACAATGACCCCATCACACTTCGCCGACGTCGCAGGCAACATACGGAGATATACAGTGACGTGATCCTCATCAGGCAGCAATACCATCCGGAGAAGTTGCTGTGTCGAGGCTCAACAGAATTCCGTACCGCCCAATAAACGATGCTTGATATCTGCAACATAAGTAGTATACCCTGGTACCGAAGATGTATTACTGAAACGACTATACCCTGGCGCAAGATGAGGTACTGCCACCTGTGTCAATGTTAGTTATATCATGCGGAAATAGGAGGACAGTATATACTCTCCCCTTGTACATTTGTTGGATCCTTTGGCATTCGTCGTCTCGGATCGCCCGGACGTCAACATATGTCATGGCATACAATGTAGAATTAAAAACTTTGTACACAGGCTGTCCTTCAAAATATTACATACGATTAGCATATCTCTAGTCCCTTAACAATCATATTCTGAATAGAAGA
The DNA here is from genome assembly GCA_003313855.1 of Suillus sp. MG131. Lineage (NCBI taxonomy): Eukaryota > Fungi > Basidiomycota > Agaricomycetes > Boletales > Suillaceae > Suillus > Suillus sp. MG131. The sequence goes on along the minus strand of QLOO01001591.1, from coordinate 8,765 downwards.
CATGTCTTTGACTTGTGCAATGATATCGCCGTCCGACGCGATTCTCTTATATCTTCCATCGTGTTGCTGAATTAGCAACAACGCATTGAATTGCTCCCCAAGTCGAACAGTCAATCGCAACGCTCGTGACTGATAGTCATGATCTACAGTCCCATTTTCTCCACGGAAGCCGTCGGGCAGATCCTGTGAAGCAGGCTGTGGAACGAACTCATCTTCGACACCCTGCATTTCATCAGGCAGCTCGAGGAGACGGCGGTTCCACGGACGGACAAGCAAGACTGTCTTCCAGAAAGGCCGTGCCAATGAAAACTGACTGAGCTTCTCCCCCGATTCAATCAGGAGATCACGCAGCCCATCCGCCTTGATGTCATACGTGAAGTATGACTGTTCATCTTGAGCATGGTTCCGTCTGAGTCTGACTTCTGTAACACGGAATACCATGCAGGGTAGGTACAGCCGGCGCTGCGCAAAACGAGGAGTGGGCTGTTCGCTAAGTAGGGTGTAAAGCTCTGAAGCGAAACCCACAGCTGCAGTATTTCGCAGTGCGGAGATCGAAGTCTGAATTTCATCTTCAGAAAGAGATGGCAGCTTGCATGGTAGGCCTTCGTATGAGGCGATATCAGCTGGGAGGCAACTATTGAACTCTGATGATTTCCCAATCCAGTCAAGGGCACTGATGTCACCCGACTGAGCTACAACCTCCTGCAGGAGCCGCCCGAGCGCATATTGCTTCCCTTCGGTATAATCAACATTTAGACGGATGCCGAAGATACCAAACAATGAGTATGCAATGTCTTCCGGTCGCGTGGTAGTGCGCGTCGATGCCCATGTAAGTTTATCTCGAGCGTTTTTCGTGTCTGGATGGAAGTCGATGAGGGCCTGTGGATCTATGCCCGTCGCATCCCCTAGCTCCCGCATGATCGCAGCGGACTTTTTGTGGTTGGATGAGTGGTCGTCGAGATATAGTGTCCAATCCTGCTGATAAAAGAGAATGACTTTAGGAGCCAGGAACTCTTGAACCGTCCATCCTCGCCTGTTCCATTCACTTTTTTCCAATGCCCCAGACTTGGACGAAGGCGGAACATCAGACAGGTAGGCAATTGTAAGCGCTGAGTGGCGATACCAGACAAACATGGAATTGAGGGATTCTTGGAGTTCAGCGTTGCTATGCTTGTCGATGCAGCATGTATCCATCCATGCCCAATGATACCCTGCATCACGAACGACTTCGCAGAACTTCTGCAACTTCACAACAGTTCCAACTGGATCCAAATTGTATATGACCCTGTCCTGGATCTCGTGTAGTAGCGGTTCTTTCCCCTCCCACCTATGCGATAGCATAACGCAACGGAAGTACTTCTCCACCCCTTCTTTGATAGACTCTGTTTGAAGTTCTGCATGCTTCATTTTTAATAACAAGAGCTTGCTGTACTCCGAACTCATGCTGAAGGTTTTTATCTGCGCATCTCGATCGCATATAAGCCCAGAGGTGGTGTTGAGTAGGCGAAACGGTGAATTTTCGAGTTGAGCGTCAATCACTTTTCGAATAGCACCTTTTGCTTCTGATCGATCAAGATACAGTTGGCGCAGTTCTGGATAAAGGGTTGAGCTTGTGCACGGGTATGCTAATTGGCACTCACTTCGTGTTTCCAGTGCGGAAGCGGTGTCCAACTTGGAGAGCATTATTTGGAAGGCATCGATGGCTACATCATAGCGTTGTGCACCATGAAGCGCTAGATATCTCAGCTCGTATCCAACATACGACGAGGGGTCAAATTCGATCACCTATATATCATAAAAATGAGCATCGACTAATAAACAACAGATATTCTTGCACTTTTTGCGCGTCGAGAAGCGCATCCTCCCATAGCTCTTTTTTCAACTTTGCCTTGCTGCGTCTAGGTCAAGTGCCGCCGAGTATAAGGTGATAGCTTTGTCGTAATCCCTCGCATTCAATGCGGAGTCTCCGTCATCTGCATAGAGCGTACTGCATTTTTGCTTGAAAGCTGCGTGGCGGGTGAGGATTGTAGTCTGAGCGATATAACAGAAACTTGCTCATGGACCAATCACGCCAATTGGCTTTTGTACTTTCGTCACTGTTATCCATCATGTATTGATGTGCTTCGAGGGCTTCTCTAAGTCTATGTGCCTGCAATAGTGCATGGCACCGATTCCGATTTGCAGTGTGCCACAAAGACTTGAGGTTCCACCCGAAGAGCTGCATAAAGTAATTGAGCATGAAAAAAAAACATATTCGATCTTATCATAACAACATACCACTACAAAGTCCTCATATATGGAATGAATGGCTAGTTTAGATGAGGAACTGCTGGTGTCGACGGCGGCGGCGAAGTAATCGGCAGCTTCGTTGAAACGCGCACCATCCAAGGCACGGATTCCAAGCTGAACGCGGAGATATGCCTAGCATGCGATGTTCACGAATCCAACGTCAATACATGGACCTGAGCTTGATTAATCACATGATACTTACTTCCGCAATCAAACATGCACGAGTATCGGCGTGCGGACAAGCTTTAGCCAGCTCTTGAATCCTCATAAATGCCTCCTCGTGTTGATCTGCATTGAACAGTGCAACAGCCTGAGAACAATAATGAGCGTGGTATATGTAAGAAAATTTTCTCTTGCCTTGATCAAGAGGAGGAAATGATTGATCTTTAAATCGCCATCCGTGAACATAGACGCGAGATCAAATGCTCTGATTGCGTTCCAGACTTGCTTTTTCCAGCAGAGAGCGATGCCCTTGGCGATATAGCCTGTGAACGAGGGCTGAATGTCGACAGACTAGGTCACGATCAGAATTAGCTTGTGGTAAGGGAGTCGGTCGTCTAACCTTGGAAGCATCATGAAGGGCGTGATCCCAGTTATGCTTTCGTGCCATAACAAATGAGCGATTGGCATAGGAGCTGTGGTTGTTGGCAACAGCGTCGATCTCTCGTGTTAGCAGCTCTTCAGCCTTAGACAAGTCCCCGGCTATGCATGCATTGCGTGCCATTTGATTTATAGCGAGCATCTGGAGAAGGTCACATCTAGTTATGTGGGTCAAGAGTAGATACATGCCTTGGCATCACAAAATGCGTGCTTGGGTACGACCCATTCTGAGATCTTATTGTCCTCACCTCCGCTAAGGATGCGAGTGCCGTCCACGGAGAATGCGACGCAGCGCACCAAGCTAGAGTGCCTGAATATGGCGATGGTTCTTCGATTACAGGACTGCCAGAGGTGAACATGATGGTCTGTAGACGCAGAGGCGACCAGAGAACCATCAGAATTCACGACAATAGCGTTGATGTGGTGATTGTGGCCCTTCCATGGATCACCGACCTGCTGCCCAGTGAATATATCCCATTCCCTTATGGTTGGATCCAATCTACACCCGCCTGAGAGAAGTCGCGTGCCATCAGGCATCCAGGCGAGTGGCAAGCTGCTCCCTAAATAAAATTTGTGCATGTGACCCTTGAAGTTTGCTGTGCAATCTCTTGTCCCTAGATTCCAAATTTGGATATCAGATTTTGTCGCGATGGCAAGTAGTTCGCCTGATGGTGAATACCGAACGCTGTAGACTGGTGAATTACAATTGATTGGGGTTCCTTGTTGTTGCCACGTCTCCGTGTTCCACAACTTCGTTATATGATCCATTGAACCAGTCGCCAACATCGTGCCGTCTGGCGAAAAATCCAGCGACCGGATGTACTCAGAGTGGGCTTTGATGGCAGGGGTGAGAAATTCGCCAGTGTCTCTATCCCGAACAATGAACTCTCCGTTGTCAGCGCTGGCTATCAGTTGTCTGTCTTTTGATGCTGCCACTGCTATTGCCCGCACTCGGCCGCGGTGCCCCTCCATCTTCTTCGTCACAGTGCGATCCTTCAAATCCCACAGACGAAGCATCTTGTCCGCCGAGCCCGTCACCATATGTCGTTCATCAGGGAAGACGACGAGTTCGAGTACGATATCGGTATTTTCATCTTCAAAAGTGTGAACAGGTTTGGTGAATGGAATGATGGGCTGCTCTGCTTCTTCTGGCATTGTGACGAGCTTGACGGTGCTGAACGAAGACGATAAGCACTGTGGATATTTTAGGTATAGATGTACTTGGCATTTTTGTCTGCTTCGCAGCGCTAAACCGTTATCATTAGACACAGCCATAAGGCTGTTTCCCTTCTCGTTGCCGGGCCGCTCTGTAGCATTTTGTAGCACAATCCAACCCACTGATAGCCCGGTCAGCCAGCTCGTCTATTGAGAAGACCGGAATCTTTGGCATATTCCTGGCCCCGCGGCGCTCAAACAATTGTGTGTTTGACAAAGCAACATTTTGTCTTCCGCCATTTCTCGTGGAGGCCGATGGAAGTCGAGGTGGTCAAGTTGTAGGCATTGTGAGAACTCCAAGTTGCAGAGGTGCGTAGTACATGGGGCGTCTTTGTGTTATTTCACACTGTATACGCAGTGAAGGTGGACAACCCCAACCCCCCCAGACATGTAGATATATATAGTCCCCGATGCCCATCATACCACCCTGTAGGGTTCTCTTTATTATTGCAATTTTTGTAAATAATGACAAATCCAAAAAAAAAAAGACTTTGTTCCGCTCAAGTGTTGAGTCAAGTGCGAGCGTCTGCGTCAATAAGCACATTCACACACTTGCGATGATGGACCATGAACTCAGCTCTGAAGCAGAAGATCTCAATGATGGATGTGTGTACAATATCTAGACCATCATTGGGACATTGCTCACCATGAAGAACAGGGGGCCAAAGCTTGTACAACGATGAGAAGGGGATGAAATTTACTGTGCTTTTCACACCTCTGCAGCCACTTGACCCCAAGCATCGAAAGAATGCAAAGCCAATGACAATCATGAAGATAGTTTATATCCATGAAGACATGTCCATGAAGGATATGATTATCAAAGTCCTTGATACCCTCAAACAACACAACTTGCTTCAAACATCTTGGCTCTATGCTGGCTTCGAGCTCGAAGGATTGGATTCACTCACTTTCACATACACTGTATATCGTTCTCAAAACAAGGATGTCTCTCTCAACAGTGCAGATGATTATTTGGAGCTCTGTACTCAAGTTCAGGACATGAGAAAAGCAGAGGTTACACTCAAGCTAGTTGAACAGAAGGTAAATCTCTTCACTGTGTTATATTTTTGGTTTACAGAGTTGGTACAATTGAGGTTGTTACTGGTGAAAATCCAACCAAAGATGAGCAAGATGATAATGAAGAAAATGAGAACCCCAGAAAGAAGTGAAAACAGGTATATATGTGCTGTAATTTTCTAGTTTCACATGCATAACTGCTAATGTATTGATCATGGTGGTCATAGCATGTGCCCTCAACAGAGGAAATAGCACAAGACCAGCATATAGTCAGCCTGCAAAACAAATATCGTTGCGAAGACCAAAGTTGCCCATATGACCTTTGTTATCCCTCAGGTCCAACTGCAAAGCATGTCCATCTGACCCACAAACACCTTTGAACCTGGGCAGCTGCAATGGCATGAGGTCCGAATGCATTATTCATGCACATTTACTGATAGGTCATTTGCAGGAGGCTGATACACTTGGAGTTGATATTGAACATCCTCTGAACTCAAAAATCTTTGATCCGACTGACCATGGTGATTCAGATTCTGATGATGTTTCAGCTCTTGCACAAAGACGACATGCACAGCTGGCAGGTTGTGATCACAACAACCAATCCAACATCACTGTTAACTTCACTGGTCTAGCTGAGTTAATTTGCCCATCCTCTCCTTCGAAAAATCCAACTTGCAGCACCAAGACAATAGCTATCCCTCCAAAACTTGATCTCCAGTCTTTCATCACCTGGTTTGGTCTATCAGGGCAGCCTCACAACAAACTAACAGCAATTCATCTTGATGGACCACACCTTCTCCATCTTGTCTCCAATGAGCAGCTTTGAATGGAGGGTGGCCTCTCTCTGAGAGAACTTGCAGTCCTTCATGATGCTGAGGAGCATTGGAAAGAAGGCCATGAATCATAATTGGACCACAATTGTACACTGTAAAATTTGTGCTTGTACACTATACTCAAACTGTCATATGTAACCTGAGTTGCAAAAAAAGCCCCATGTCATCAATGGTGTGATAGAGTCACAAGCACTATACATCTCATAATAGAGTTTCTTGGCACTAAAAGCATGTAACCCACTCCAACGAAGGTGAGATTTGATGACACTGAATGCTTGCTCAATAGGATTGTAGTCAGGTGAATAAGGTGGTAAATATTCAACTCGACAACCTTGAATGAACAACAGATCAGTATGCTAGCACTTGAACAAGTCACAACAGCTGATGAACAACCAATTACCATAACTATAAATGAGATCAATGACTTCTTCAGAGTGGTGTATACAAGCATTGTCAAGAATGATGACACTTCATGGAGCAGGATATGGGTTTGTTAATGGCAGCTAGTAGGGTCAAATTGAGTTTAGAGAATATCTTCATAGATGAAAAACCCACAAGATTGTCACAAAGAAACTCATAGAATGTCTGGTGTGTGAATGAGCCCTCAACAACCCTTGCAGCAATGATTCCCTTATCCAGAGCCATGGCAGCTAACATTGACAAGCACTGTTTACGAACAAATGGGTCATGCTGCTCAACACACTGGCCTACAGGTGCCCAGCCCCAAAGGCATGCATATGTTCTGTCATCTTTTGAGACTTCATCGAGAGAAATCAGGTAATTGGCTGGATACTGGCCAATTTGATGGACAAATGCTGCACAAACCATTGGGTTGCATTCAGAAGCAAGTTTCTGCACCCGTTTGATGTTGAGACCAGCACGTTTGAATGAAGCATGGATGGTTGCAAGAGACATGGGCAGATCACGATATTCTTTGAGACGGCAGCTGTATTCATCCAAGAAAAGGGTTGGCTTGTGACGAGCCAAGCGCAGCAAGTAGAGACAATCAGAATGAATAAGTTTTTGTGGGCGTCCACGTCCGATAGCGAGTTTCTTTGCAACATCACCAGTAGCGTAATTTCGTTGTAGAGTTCGGTACAGTGTGGACAGTGAGAAGTCAACTAGCTGGCAGATTTCATAGTCAGAGTCTCGTCGACGATTTTTCAGCCGCAAAGCGATGCGTTTCGCATCGTCGCTGATGCGGCGGTTGACCATGATGAACGGTGTACACGTACTCACGTGCACGCACAACTGTGGGATTTGTCATCATTTATAAAAATTGCTATAAATAATTATTCATTTGGGTGCGCACAGCTATAAGCCAGTCGACTTGGACACACCGTCAGCCTGTCAAGTCTGGGTACGTAGGAACTACAGTGAGTGAATCGCATGTTATTGTACAATGTGTGGTATAGGGCTGCTAGATGAAAGCCTTCGCTTCAGGTTGTAGATTTCAAATAGGAGCCTCTCGTCAATAATTTGTCGCGGGCTGCTTTCTTCCTACGCGATATACCGCATCAGCGCGAGTATTAGCGCTCAGGAAGACTCAATCAAACTCACGAAATGTCCACATTGCTAGCTCTGATTCATCAAATGTAAGGTCTCGCTTGTAAATTCCAATTGGTGGCGTAATATCCCCCTTTCATCATCAGTTCGTCGTGTGTGCCCTCCTCCTGAACAGATTCGTCGAGATACCTGTAATGGCCACGTCAGCGCAAACTTCGGCGTTTGATGAGCCTAAAAATCACAAGATAAGGTCCGCATGTCGGGTAAGGTCCCCAAACCGGTGAGTAGAAAATATCAGGGTCTTTTCGCCCCTCCACTCTCGCAGAGTCTCAAAGAGATCTAACTCCAATAAGAATGACAAAATTGGCAAATAAACAGGAAATCGCACCGTGTTCAGCTTTAGGGTCCAGGGAGGCGCTCGGCTCGTCAAATAACATTATGCCAACGGAAGAATTCGATCCAGAGACAAATGAGCGCATGAATGTGCGGGAGCTAGTAAAACAATTCAGCGCACATAACCTGGAACGTCAGGATGTGGTCTCATACACTGCAAGCCGCTGCATCTGCCCACCACTGAGACCCGAGATGGTGTCATGGTGACCCCCGGTGCTGTGCGTAAAGGAGGAATCGATAGGATTCCCATGGACCATCGACTCCCTGACGTGATCTACCCCGGATTGATGGATGTAGGTATTGAATCTGCTAGGGAGGTCCTCGATGAACTCTTCTGCGCTAGCAAGGCGGGCAGCTTCGCGAACCTTGTCGCTGTCGTTTGCGAGTACAGGGTTGCCAAGTGCGATGTTCTCGTATATCTGGGTGCGAGTTAGATATGTTACCTCCAGGGTATGTGAGGATGAAGCCTCACTGAGAGGGGAAAATGTGTGTAGTCTTGGAAGAGGATGGACATGGCGTCGCGGAGGTCGGCCAGTTTGAGTGTTTTGATGTCGCGATTGTCGATGAGAATGGTTCCTTCTATTGGGTCGTATATGCGAGAGACAAGTTTCAAGATTGTGCTCTTTCCAGAACCGTTCGTCCCAACAATGACCTGCAATCACACTTAGAGAACATCACCAATTTAAGGTTGCTTACACAAAGTTGACCAGCTCCGATTTTGAATGATACATCTCGGAGAGCATACTTCTCTGCACCCGGGTACTGGAACGAAACATGCCTGATATATATGCTCTAGAAACGCACGTATGGAGCAACGAATACAAACCAACCTGAACTCAACAGAAATACCACTCCTGAGAGACTGCTTGTTCTCAGGGAATGGTTCTCTGCCATCCACCACCTTATTCTGTA
>QLOO01001587.1:0-15987 GCA_003313855.1 Suillus sp. MG131 | reverse complement strand
AGCAGAATTTGAAGAATGAGTACGGAACCAACGAGGCATTCAAAACCTTCTTAGCGCGTGAACGGGAACACCTTAAAATTCGTATACCACCTCAGAAAGAATGGAGATATGCGATGCCGAATCGAGGAATATATGATTGGAGGATAGGAACATTCAGAGAGATCGTCGATGAGGACATCGACCTTGGGAGAGGGTAATATGATGAAAAGGCATAATCCGAGGACTAGCGGACCTTCAATTTGGCTATGACGCGCGCCACCGAGAGTCTCGTTCCTTGTTTTCGACCTTGTTTATTCTACCATCGCAGTCCTGTAACTTAGCAATCTATCTTGTTTCCCTTTATTGGGATCGTCATCAGAGCTTCACGGCAGACTTAGGGTGTTGCTAACACTAGTCGCCAATCAAGCAAGCGTTATCAAGTGTAAATTTGCACTTCGAAATTAAAACGATCAACAAGGATATGATAATTATATGCAGAGATCAGCTGAGCGATTCCAGTACTTGCAAAGCGCACTATGCTCAATGTATCGTGCACTTGATGTGGTGGTGATGATATCGCACTGCCAGATACATCCTAGTTCATGATCTGTGATTAGATATACAACATCTGCAGAAATCGCACATGAGATAAAAGAAGCCCGGTGGAGCAATGCTATACGTCTCGATGCTAGACTGAGCTCTGCTAAATCACCCAGTTCCACCGCTTGGAACATCATGGTCATTACCGCAGCAGTCGCAGCAGTGGCGCAGCATTTTCACGATGCCCATTAGTTTATTCAATGCTTGCATGCAACAAGAATATGAAAGAATATGGCGAGAATATACAAAACATAAGCATGATATATGATGTACTGTAAACCTGCGACAGACAGTTGGCGGGGGCGGGTCAGTGTTTTGCAGCGCTAGGCATATACACGATTCTTCGATGCCCCTTCTGTTTCACAATGCCCCCATCACAGGTTCATGCGAAGAGTCAGCCTGAAACACCTTCGGGAGGAATATGCCGCTGATACAACGGAATTCCTGGTGAGTGCGTAGTACCGAGGGGCGATGCAGAAAAATACCGCTTCTGACAGGCTGGGGATTGATGTGCATCGTGAACAAGGAGCAAATCTCGGACGCCTTTTTATGCTCCCGAATTGCGGTTCTATGTTGACGAAGCAAGCATATATCACTAATTGAGAAGAACACATACTCCTTGTTGGACATTGATACTATGAGGTTGACGTGCTCAAGTAACTGATCTGCATGCAACCGGACTCGAATGACTTTCGATGTCTCCGCTCCCCAAGTGAACTTAAATTAGAAGATGATTCACTATAGACGGGTCTCAATAACAAAATTTTGCAATAATGTGCTACCCACCACAGTTGTTTCTGTGTTCGCTCCCCCGTCAGCCTCGGGGCTAAGTTCCGCAGCAACGGTCATGAACCTATGTATATCCTATAAATCAGATGTGCAGCTCAAAATCAGGACTTACTGTGCAGCATGTGTACCAGCCAGAACTCTCATGGCGTCCAAGTCTGTCTGAAGTTGTTCGAAGAGGTCTGCGGTCTGGCTGACAGCGCGTGACATGTTCTTCAAACTAGCTGCGAGTTGGCCATACAGCCTGTCTTTTGCCTGGGTAGCATTCATTGATACAAGCGAGATCTAATTCTCTCCAAGCCACTCAGTAGCAGACTGGAAGGGATTCACGTGATGTGGCCCTCATGTCACGTGCAGAATTTGGAGAGATTCACGCAAGTACTACTATCTTTTGCCCAAAGTTGCAAAATGTTTCAACCAGTTTTTCATAACACAACAACTACACAACATTAAAGCGAGAAAAAAGTAGGAGTATGTAGGACTTGATACAGACTCCAAGGCTATGTAAAAAAACATGAAGAAATTTGTTGAGGCTACGTTGCCAGAGAGAAGCTGGTGCGAAACAGCGTTTGAGCACAGAGTTGCAAAATTTCTCATCCGCATAGAAGTCATCGTGTCACATTATGTCACGCCGCCGTTTTGATTCTCCGATGAAAGATCAGATAATGCACGCACAGGTGCCGAGTTGCTGTGCTGCAACTCCGAACACAAGCTTCGTTCCTCCTGTCACGCTTTGCATCTCACTAGTATAACATTTTGGCTCTCAACCTAACTTTGTTGTCATGTCAGAAAAATTTGGAGCAGTGTTAGAAGGCAATGCGGAATCACTAATAAAATCCCTGCATTTTTGCGTGCACATAGTGGCTCCCCTCTGATGGATTAGTGTAAAAAGTGCATGTTCTGCGTGGTATTTAACTGCCGCAAGCACTTCCAGTTTGTTTTTCATGAAATAAAAAATATGTACAGCAAGCTATGGACTAATAGTCCTCTAGAATCATTGTGTGAAGGGAATGAGTGGAAGATGAGTGTGCTATGTTGCAATTTGCAACTCTGGGCCAAAGATAGCATGTGCAGCTCTTTGCAAAATTACATTTTCTTGTTCTATAGTTCTGAATGTTTGAGAGGAATTGATAGTTACCAGTACTGTTGAAGTAATGTTGAAAACATTCTACTAGCCATTAAAAAGCCACCAACACAGCTAGAGCAGCAAATATTTCCAAAGCGCAATTGCATTGGCTAGGTAAAACAAGAGTACTCGACTAAGTTTTCCTCTCCTTCGTGAGGTTTGGGAATCCCGGCCACTGGCAATCTCCTCTACGATATGCGTGTATCTATACGGATTCTGTGCAAGGGATCAGCCATTAAACTATGCAGAAACAAGCAAAACTCACGCTGCATAACATTGTTAAGCTTGTTAACACGCGACGAGACACTGAGATCAATGCTCTTGTCGCCAAAGTCCACCACAATACCGCCGAGAACTGAAGGGTTGACCTAAAACTCATTAGAACCGACTTGAAAGAGCTATGAACAAAACCCAAGTACCTTGTTCGAGATTTTCAGCGACTTTGCCTGCTGGGCTGTCTGAGACTGCTTGAGGATAGTTTCCAACCGGGAGGACAGATCCCTGGGCAGAGGAGTAGCAGACGTGACAACCACTTCTAGTTCTCCCTTGTACTTCGCAACCAACTCATTGAACCCCTCGATAACACCTTGCGTCTCTACAAGTCTACCATTCTCCGATAGGACACCGAATAAGTTTTTGGTTATGTCGGAGATAGGCTCCTTCTTGGAGCCTTCTGCATGAGAATATATGACAGCGAGGCCCGCAGAGCGATCCTTGGCAGATAGTGTTGGGTTGCTGACGAACGCTTTCAGGTCGGGCACCTCCTTGATGACATTAGAGATGGCGTTCAACTCTGACTGGACCTTGGTGAGAGTTTGCGGTGATTTCGAAAGAGCAGCCGAATAAACAGCTTTGGAGTACTTTTGGGCGATAGTGGAAGCTGCTCGCCGTCCTAGACCCAGGGAGGCGGTTGTTGAGCGGAAGGAGGAGCACAACATGGTATGCGTTGGTGATATGCTCTCTCCGAGGCAGTAAGTATCGGGAAAGTGCGGGCTTTGAAATGAAAAGCTCAACCCGGCGTCTCCGCGATCAAACGGCATGCTTAAGCCTTAGAGGGAATACTGACTGTCGAGAATACTTTCAATGCATAGCCTGAAATATGGTTACTCTAAAGCTAACTTTTAATCGCAAGTTCAACAGGAAATAGTTGGGTACGAGTGAGGGTGGATCAGTGGTATGGTGGGAATGCATGAAGTCGATAATATGTGCAGACCACAAGCCGAGTGATCTTGGGCAACACAACGACAACGCAAGTATAATAAAATAATGCACTACTATCCAGCACATGAGAATAATGATACGAGGAAATATCAAGTATAGTCTAGCATGGATCACTACCCAACGGGGGCGCGTCATGAAGCTACTGCCCCCGAAGAACCAACCGCTTTCGCATTGGGCAACTTCTTTTCACCAGTGGTCAGCTGCTCCAGGTCTGCAGCTTTGAAGTAATGAGGAGCGACTGAAAGATGACATTAAAATTTACGGGGAAAACAACTTGAATGATAGTACTTGCCTTCCATTAGCCATGACGGCTTGATTTCCATGATTTGTCTGAGGGGGAGCAAAGCAGGTCAGAGACGCATGTAGTTTGTTAGAGAAAGGACTTGCCTCATGTATGATTTTGAGGTCATGACGAGTTCATAATACAGCACGGTTTTGACGGGCGGTTGATGTTGGAAAAGACTTGATGAAGGGTGGATATGCACGGTGTGATGCGTCTTCAGCGTCCGGTAAGAGTCACCACTCTTCTGGAGTTGGGCCTAGTCATGTTGTATGAGACTATCTGCACGCATCGATTACAAATTGTTCGACTTACAGTATTGTAAAAGTAGCCCGACGTGATAGCTTTCTGCACAGCGCTGATATCGTTTGCGTTTGGATTACTCTGAACAACGATTTCAACACGCTCGCAAAGCCCAGCAAGCTGATCCCGAATATCCCGTGCCCGACTGAGACTCTTAAACTGCAAGAATTGTTCGTAACAGAACTGTTGCGAATAATTCGTGTCGGCCCATTGTTCCCAGACGTTGAGTAACGTGAAGTGATCTCCTCCTGTGCGAACGAAGTTTTGACGTGCTTGGTCTGCATGCATCTTTTTGTCTTTAGGACGATAGAATAGCGACGAAGACTCGGATAGCATCGCTATGATGGTCAGTACCTGGTGATGGGAGTATTAGTATCGACATCTTATTTCAAGATATGAAAGCCCATACCTCATCAGTACACCAGTACTTCTCGCTGGAAATAATGGCTTTGGACAACATAGGATCAACAGGGAACTCTGCCATCCGTCGACCCAGTTTCGTTAGTTCCCCACGGTCGTTCAATGCCCCCAGAGCATAGAGCAGCTCAAGTGCTCTGATAAGCGTCTCTCCCGGAGGTGGGTCCATAAACTCAAAGTCCATGAAGTTATTGATTCCGAGTGATTTCAGCACCAGGACAGTCATCCCAAGGTTCGTCCGCTGGATTTCAGGCACAGTATTCTCCTCGAGTTCGTTTGAAAACGCCCATTTCGTGTATAGCCGGAAAGCTTTGCCAGGCCCCACACGACCTGCACGACCTGCCCTTTGGTTTGCTGATGCACGAGAACACTATCGAACGCAGTAGAATGAGTTGTAAGCACAAACATCATGCAGTATCGTTACTTACCGGAACCACGATCAAGGAAGACATGCCAGTACGAGGATTATACGAGTTTTGCTTGACGAACCCAGGATCGATGACGAAGACCACACCCTCAATAGTGATTGATGTCTCTGCGATGTTTGTAGCGAGCACGACCTTCCTTGCGCCATCTGGTGTCGGTTCGAAGATCTTGGCTTGCATATCGCTGGGCAAGTTGGCGTAGATTGGACAAACGATTAACTCAGCAATCTTGTTGCCGAGCGCCCGAGCCGTCTCCTGTAGGTTTTCCTGGGCTGCTTCGATTTCGTCCTGGCCCTGCAAAAGAGTGAGTATACGGGCGATGCAGCAATGAGGATCTGTCACGCACGGTAAAGAACACAAGGATATCGCCTTTGGGCTGTGTTGTATGGATCTGGAAGACAGTAGTGATGGCTGCGTGCAGGTAATTGGCCTCTGGCTGTGGTGTATAATGAATGTCGACCGGGTATCGACGCCCAGGAACTGCGGAAAAAATGAGCATTATATTTGTCATCTGTAAACCGTAGCTACCCACCATAAAACACCGGCGCGTTGTCAAAGTACTCGCTGAACTTTTCAGCATCCATGGTCGCGCTTGAAATCAACAACCTCAGCTCAGGCCTGAATCTCGCAATATCCTAATAGACGAAGCCCTCAGAACCTAAAGCAAACCGTGAGAAGTAGCACCACACACCTTGACGAGAGCAAAAAGAATGTCCGTACTCAGAGTCCGCTCGTGTGCCTCGTCAATAATCAGTGCCGCATATCCGGCCAAATCTGGTTCGGTCAAGAACTCTCGAAGGAGCATTCCGTCCGTCATGTATTTGAGCACTGTCTTGTCGCTCGTGCAGTCCTCGAATCGAATGGAATAGCCTACTTCGTACCCAACTTTGGTACCCATCTCCTCAGCAACGCGCGCCGCCACGGACATGGCAGCCACGCGACGAGGTTGCGTGCACCCCACTTTTTGTCCGTTGGCTGTGTACCCGGCTTCGTGCAGGTACTGCGGAAGTTGAGTTGTCTTGCCTGAGCCGGTCTCGGCGACGACAATAAGCACCTGGTGCTCCTTAATAGCCTCCAATAGTTTCTCTCGGTATGTGTATATTGGTAGGGACTTGCGAGTGTCATCAATGCTTTGCGCTGGATTGAGGTTGTCAGACAGCATTAAGCAGAGAGGGGACTCAAATACTGACCTCGTTTTTCAGCCTCCTGAATTTGTTGATGCAAGAGTTTGTCCTTGGCACTCATCATTCCCTCCCCTTTGAGCGTCTGGTCCATGACAAACTTAATGGTCTGACTTTCGTCAAACACGTACTCGTAATCGTCGGGGACCTCCCTTTTGTCCATAGCGCCAGTCCGGAATGTGCTATGCAGGGTTTGGCTTGCCTCCCACTGGTCGACGTCCGTGACGAACTGGTCGTCCTTGGGTTTGGCCTCTTCGTACCGCTTGTATAGTGCGTTCTGCTTCTTCTCCTTGTCGATTTTGCCTTGCTCTGTAATATAGTCTTCAGGTAGCATGTAACCGTCCCACTTGTCATTGATCTTGAGACGCTCCTCAACAAGCCGCAGAATCTCTTTCTTGCGCTCCAAGTCCTCCTGCTCCTGCTTCGTGAGTTTCATTCCATGGAAGTAGGCCTCCTCGTCCGCGATCTCCTTCCTCAGGAGCTCGATCTGCTGCACCTCACGTTTGGTCAAATATTCCTGCCGAGAGTGCAATCGCAATGAAGGGAGTGCATGCGTCCGCGCTTCAGCGTCATCTGCTAGTTGTCGACGTTGTGCAGCCTCGGCCGCTGCACCTGCATTACGAGAGGAGCGATCTTCGACGACTTTTTTCGTTTTTTCCCGGTCTTTTTCACGCACCCGCTCAGCAAACGCGTCCCGTTCCTTCATGTCCTGTATTCGTTCCCGTTCTTTTCTTTCATCCTCATCCTCCGGAATGTCCATTACCTCCTCATCCGCATTGGTATCAGCATCATCGGCTTTCCGTCGCTTCCGATGCTTCTCTTCCTCATCGCTTTCCCACTCTCTGCTATCGTGCTCTCTCTTCCTGAGATGTCTGTCGCGCTTCTCCTTACCGCTCCCTCTATCTTCCTTCCGCTTCTCCTTGCCACTACTTCCCTCCTCCTTCCGCTTCCCCTTCAGCTCCGAAACACCAGGGGTAGCCTCATCTTCAAGCAAAAACTCAAACCTGCGGGCATTCAGCGCCTTTGCCTCCTTCTCTGCCTGCTTCCGTGTACTGTCTGCTGAAGACTTGTGTTTGCTTTTCCTAGGAACACGAGAGAAGAGCTCGTTGATGAATACATGTGCATCAGGTGTGTTCGGAAGGCCAGAAGCGGTGAGAGAGGAGAAGAGAGCGTCTGGTGTTTTTGATGTCGATGCTAGAGCACAACATTTGAGTAATGACAAGTAGGAACATATGGGTCATACCTGAAGCCTGTACGAAGTCAATGATACTCCGGTCTGCAAGACCAAAAAGCTGTAAACTGTGATGAGGTAAGGTGAATGAAGCAGGAGGAACAGACGTTACCCTAAGACAGTTGTCGCTGATGAAACGGTGAAGGTCGCTCGACATAAGGCTCTAAATGTGACAAGGTTTAGATGTGACGGATATGAAGTCACGATAATGTCACATCACTAAATAGGGAGCTTTGTGCTCACACGCTTTTCGCACCAAAAATGCCAAATTTGGTACTTCGTTGATCTGAAATTGTATTGATGCTCATCACCGTGCTCGACATAGAAGATGATGGGAGACGACCGCGAGCGACATTCAACTTCCAAGCATAAACGCAGCAGAGATAAAGACGAGCACAAAAGCAAGAAAAAACACAAATCCGAGCATAAGTCCCATAAACGCAAGTCTCACACAGAAGCCGTCAACATTATGGACGATGACGCCAATGACGACGATATGTGGGTCGAGAAGAATATTGACAACGACGGAGAACGGGTGAGTATGTATCGATATTGCTTGCATGGCACTGACATGCTATGTTCACTAGCTTCTCGCAACGGATATTCCAACTGCAGAGAGCTTAAAGATCACCACTCATGCAACTGCCGGAGAGGCAGACCCACCGCTACCACCTAATTTTACAACAGAAACGAAACTACAACGCGATGAGTGGATGCTCATGCCATCTGGTGGTGTCGCAGAACCTTTGAACTCGTCGAGGCCATCGGCCCAAGTATTACCCGCAGGAGATGAGACTTTCACAGAGGACTACGGTGAATCCACCTCGAGTCAACGCACATCTACCGGAGGCGTCGACTTCTTTTCTTCCCTCGGCACCGAACGCAAGCGACCACCAAGACCTGACAAACCTGATCCTGACAAGGTACAGTACCACTACTCTCTTCATACATTAGCTGGAGGTATACTTCCAGGTCAAAATCAGCTCTAGAGAAATCAACCAAGACATTCGTGCTGGACGTTCAGTCGATAATGATGTACCTCCCCCACCTCCGAAAGCCACAACCCCTGGCGGCCCAGGCTCTAATTGGCGGATGATGCGTCTCCGGCGCGTATACGAGACCGCAGAAGAGGAAAACAAACCCGTCGAAGAGGTTGCGCTCGAGCGTTTCGGTACGCTGCAAGCATTCGAAGAGGCCAAAGAAGAACGGCGCATACTTGACGAACGTCAGGGCAAGCGTTCAGAACGGAAGGACGAGAGAAGTCGAGGGCGGGAGACTGGTGGGGAAAAACGATTCATGTTCACTGATGTTGGTGCCAGTGGCGCTTCGTCCCGTAGCTCGTCCTTCAGACGCCCTGGTTCAGGTCCGACAGGAAGTACTCCGTCCACGCCATCCCCCACCAATCCGCCTGCGAATCGGCGTCTCGACTCTGTACGTTTGCCATCGCAGGCCGCATCGCCACTCGCACAGTCACATACGCCAATACCGAGCGTCATGACACCGTCTGTGGCATCGACGAGCACACGCCGCGCTTTGTCGCCTTCATCGCTGAATAAGCTACAAGCTCAGGTTCTACGTGCAAAATTGATGAACGCACCGAACGCTGAGAAGCTCGAGGAAGAGTACGAAGCAGAGGTGAGACGCGCGAATGGTGAGGAGGGAGCAGTCAGGACGCGCGTAGAAGTGTTACCGACATTGGATGCCAGGGGACAAATGTATGATGTTGGTCATGGAAAGGATGACGCAGAGAAGGGGCCCGGTAATAAGCGGAAGAAAGAGAAGGTAAGATTGGATTCTTCAGCACGAGCTCGTTGACTATATGATTGTTAGTTTGAAACGCGTGATGCGAAGACAGGAGAGCTTCTCAGGTATAACGCTAATGATGATGAAATCACGCTAGGAGAGATGGTTAGGCAGGAGCGATTTGGAGCGGGAATGGCGGACCAGAAGAATTTGGATGCACAATTCGCGAAGGCTATCATGGGAGATGGCAAGTTTCAGGTGTGGGAGTTCTAACCATTTCTCTGGTCCTTCTGACACTCACATTACCATCCACAGAATGATCTTGACTACATGGATGATAATGCGGAACGACTCGGGCGGCAGAAAATGCGAACCGACGCAATGAAACGACAGTTTGCTGTTCACGGTGGGTTTGCACCCTCTATCTTGGTTCTTGACTCTGAACAATTGTTCTGATCAGACTACAAACGCACTCAAAAAGCACTCGCAACATGCCAGTTCTGCTACGGTGAAGACGATTCCCCTCCAAAAGCACCCGTTGTGGCAATGGGCACACAAGTCTATCTCTCTTGCACCCTGAATGAGGAACTCCTAGATGGCCATTGTCTCATCGTGCCCATACAACATCACCTTACAATGCTTGAGGCTGATGACGACGTCTGGGATGAAGTGCGGGTGCGTTATCACAACCGTCCACATGCAAACCTACTCACACTCCCCACAGAACTTCATGAAAAGCGTCATGCGCATGTTCGCCGAAGAAGACAAAGGAGTCATCTTCTACGAAACTGTCATCTCGCTCAAGCCGCAAAAGCATACCTGTATTGAGTGTGTACCGCTCCCATGGGACAAGTACGATGACATCCCAGCGTACTTCAAGGAGAGCATCCTCGCATCTGAAGCAGAGTGGTCGACACATAAGAAACTTATCGATTTCTCCGCACGGCCTGGGGGATTCAGACGCGCAATGGTGCCAAACCTTCCATATTTCATGGTGCAGTTTGACTATAAGGGGGAGAAGGGGTATGGGCATGTTATTGAGGGCACGGGAGAGTCGGCGGCGACTGGTGAAGAGGATGGAGCGTTAGATGAAGGGGACAAAGGTGGTGGGGATTTTCCGAGGTGTGTCTTTGTTGTTTTCTGCATGCTTGAAGACTGGGTGTTGAAGATACTTCCTGCAGATATTTTGCAGGAGAGATCATTGGGAATGTGCTGGATCTTGAACCACGTCGGTGGATGCGGCCACGGAAGGTTGACTATCGGCATAACAAGGATCGGATACAAAGGCTGAAGAAGATGTATGAGAAGTTTGATTGGACAGGGTTGATCGGGAAGTCGTGATGCGCATTCGTTGACCTTGTTTACTGTTCTGTTAACGTTGTATTTGCCTTGCTGTCGTATACTCACAAACCCTTGTGAATTTTTCTGTCACATGAGTCGAAGCCATGCTCTCCTTGCCACATTAAAGCCCAGCTTCGCTTAAGCGGAACCTCGAACATCGAATAGACGGCAGTCGACCTTGGCAGAACGCGATGTCGATGCTGTTAACGCGACTGGCATCACCTACGGGTGGTGCTGTATGCAGGAGTCTGAGATATGGCCCTATATGCATACGTACACTGAGCACTGCTGGCAATGGCAAGACTGACCAAGCACTTCATCGGTCATATCTCTATGGTATGCTATAGACATGCACACGTCTGACTTGATTCAAGCTGAATGACCAGTACCCTCGTCGTCCGACCGGATGCTGGACAAGTCTTTGAGCACACCATCCGACGTCATCATATACGACCTCGAAGACAGTGTACCACCTTCTCCTCACGACAAAGATAGTGCGAGACAACGGCTGAGTACATTCCTAAGCGTACGTAGGCACATTCGTATTCTCCGTATTTCGAGCCTGAAACTTTGCTCGCTGGATAGCGCACACCAGAGCACAAACTTCCGTATCCCGAGCGTATTGCTGTCCGCCTAAATGACATTACTACACCTTTTTTCGAAAAAGATATATCCGAAATCGTAGGTGTCCTCTATTCCCATAATTTGTATTCCCCACCTGAGTTGTGCCTGTCTTCCAGCTCAAGTCACCCTTCGTACGAACACTCGTGCTGCCCAAGATCCACTCCGTCCGCGACCTTCATCACGTCTCGCATGCTATTCGAACTTCACGAGCCAGAACCTCTACACCATTTCCTATACGCATCGTTGCGAGTGTCGAAAGCGCCCGCAGCGCGTGGAATCTCGGGGAGATTGCTTCTTGGACCTCGGAGTATGGCGCAGATGCTGGTGGGAAGTTGGGCGCTCTACTTGTATGTTTCCTCTTCATCTACATTTCTAGATAGTAACTGAAATATGTTTGTAGTTCGCAGCAGAAGATTGTATTGTGCTTTTCTACTCGAGCACAAGTGGAAAGCTTATTTGGATACAGATTGTGCTGATACTTCAGTTGTGCGGACGCCTTCCAGGCTTGAGCTTCTCTATGTGCGCTCCCAGATTGCCATTGCTGCCAAGGCTTTCGGATTGGATGCCATAGATATGGTGCGTGGTTTTCACTGCTATGTTTGCAAATGATCTCCTAAAGTCGAGCATCACAGGTCTGTGTCAACTACAAAGACCTCGACTATCTAAAAAACGAATGCGAAGATGGTCGGAGGCTTGGTTTTAATGGGAAGGTAACCATCTTCTTGCTTTGAATTGGGACACGTACTGAATGCGACGTTTCTAGCAAGCCATTCACCCTACACAGGTTGATATCATTCATTCGACTTTTGTTCCTACGGAGAAAGGTGCGTCATTTCCATCTACATTTAATTTTGACCGACGTCCTCGCGTAGAAATTCTTCGCGCCGCAAAGATTCTCCACCAGATGGAAGTTGCGCATTCCTCTCGAAAGGGTGCCTTTGGCCTAGAGATGGAGGGGGGCGGTAAGGAAATGATCGACGCTCCGATGTTGAAGCAGGTGAGTTTGTATGGTTTCTTGTCCAGTGAAGTGTCTTATACATTGGCAAGGCTGAGAATACTATTCGGGTAGCCATGGCAGCTGGCTTGGAGATTCCTAGTGTAAGTTAATTGCAAAAGAATGTGTTATGTCCAGGTGCAGTGAATGGCATGTTCTTGGCCACCTTGCTCAACTGACTAGTGAGCACCTTGAAAAACACATTATCTTGCAATGGTCTTAAGCGACTGCCGTCCATATTTGCAAGTTTTCTCGCTTCCTGGAATTCTTCACCCCTTCTTCGTGATCGGTCTATTGTATCTTTCGGATAATCCGCTCACATCTCAACGACAGCACTGATGACTCAAGAGCAACAGACAGCATTGTAACTTGCAGAGAATACTGTTTTCCTCTGCTTCGCTTATGAATCATAACACGAGACCTATGCTTCTATACTGCATCAACGCAGTTGCGATCACGAGGTTGTCTTGAATGACGACAGTTCAAATTTTTCACTGAAGTCTAAGGAATTGGGCGAACGGTTGACCCTCTATCATCGGAAGCTTATCCCTCGAGTCTCGGCGACATCCTTCAAAGCCAGACTCTAGTCACTCTGCTCCTCTTCCTTCGGCTGTTTTACACCAGGAAACTATCATTCAATAAATACTGGTTCCACAAACTTCTGTCTTTCTGTCGTTGCTCATAATCTACTATTACATAGGTGGTAACCTGATCAACCATTCCCGCAAAACGCGACTTGTGACCGAAAATTTCATACAAATGGAACGGCCTTCCGATGGATAGTAAACAAAATCAAATGCGAGTAGACTTTTTAATGTGTATATCTAATTCCCACCTAGGAGCTCTTATCTTGCAATGAACAATTATAACCCATGTCATGTGTCCTCGACTCCGATTATAATGAGAACATGGTCCTCGAGTATTCGCTTTACGGGATATCCTGCTTGACTGCGCCATATAACCCTGAGCAACCACCAACGCCATGTCAGACCTTCCCTCCGCGATTCACCCCGACATTCTTCCCCGCCTCGACCCTGAATACGTCGCATTCCACAATGCCCATATAGCACACCGCATACCACCGCACACGATCCCTTGGCATCCAGATATCAGGAAGGTACCCCCCATCCCCGGTAGCTCGCCTGTCAGGACGGTAGGAGATGTCAAGGATATCAGTTTGCAGAACTGCAAGATTCGAGCTTTCATTCCAGAGGGCACCCCTCCTCCAGAAGGATGGCCGGTGCTGCTGTACATCCACGGGGGTGAGAACCCGTATACGTTCGAGTGAATATTTGATTGAGAGTTTATAGGCGGATGGACACTTGGGAATATTGACACTCTGAACTCATTTATCTCGCGTCAATGCAAGGGTGAGGATGGTGAATATTATTGCCGAAATAGAGCTTAACTGCGTTTGTTTAAGAGAACAACTGCGTTTCGGTGGCCTTGGACTACCGCTTAGCTCCCGAGAACCCATATCCTGCAGCAGTTGAGGACACGGTTGATGCGTTGAAATTCATATATCACAACGGGAAGGCAGAGTTCAACGCGAATGTGAACAAGATTGCGGTCGGAGGGTCGTCCAGGTGCGTGCCATCTCATCCCGTATGATGAAGCATCAACGTTTGCCAGTGGCGGAAATTTAGCCGCAATCGCATGTCTCAAGGCCCAAGAAATGATGCCTCCCATTCCCATCATCTTCCAGCTTTTGCTTGTGCCTGGTAAGCCAGGAGCATACGAAACGATTATATCTCACTTGTTTTCAGTGACCGACAACACAGCATCCGTCGCTGACGAAAGATACCCGTCTTGGAAAGAGTGTCAGAACACCGTTTGGCTGTGCGAAGGGCGAATGATGTGGTTCCGCAACATGTACCTTCCTGATCCTGCGACTTGGACAGAACCAGACAACTCACCCATCTTCGCGTCGGATGCTTTGCTTGCCAAGGTCCCGCCTGCATACATCGGCGTCTGCGAACTCGATCTTCTTCGGGATGAAGGAATCGCGTATGGTGAGAAGTTAAAGTCACTTGGGGTGAAGGTAGAGGTAAAGGTTTACCCAAGAGCACCGCATCATATTCTCGGGATAGATGCTGCATTGAAGGTTGGGAAGCAGCAAGCTGACGACGCCATCAAGGCAGTGGGTGATGCTTTCAAAGCGGCATAGGGGATTGCCAGAGAAGAGGATATTGTGTACGATCATATTGAGTCATGCGAGGTGCACATCCCTGCTTGCCTCTGAGTACCGAGTGTTAACTGCTGGAGGCTGAACCGCACTAAAGCAGCGAAGTATATCTGCTAATATCGAATTTCACATGTCGCTGATTGCTGTTGCAATCAAGCATAATGTTGCGCACTACTGCACTGGCACTACAACATTGTGGACCTTACACAAGTCAAATTTCTTCGTGATGAAATGGTCTAGAAATATATGAGTGCACGAACGACGTCGTTCTCAACTCCATCTCCCTATGAGAGCCGGACCGAGGCCATGCTATTCATCAACGCACACATAGTACACAACGCAAGCAGACACAACAAGGCATAGTACATATATGTGGGGACACTTTCAATAGTTCAACCTTTAGCACCTCTGCAAGGTGATGCCTAGCGGCGGCAGCTAGACTATTTGTTGGAGATCAGAAACCCGGGTAAATTCCCACTGCTGGCGGGAACTTCCTTCGACGAAATTATCGAGTTTCACCTTCAAGTTGTGAACATTATGAGCAAAAGGCTTTGTACAAAGAATCCACCAACTTACTTCATTGTGCTTTGCGCTTGGAATGGATAGCACCAGGTTATTGTTCCCGAGAGTGAAGCTCATACTGTATATGCCAGTCAATAAATCAGCAAAAATAGGTTCCTGAGCACTGCGTCGGGTTCTCACGTATAAGTATTGTCCGCGCGTCTAACAAGATCAACGATAAACGCCTGCCTGGTGTAAACGACTGGTTCATCCGAATCCTGTCCACGTCCGCGTCAACCAACAAGCAAATGAATGAATGAATGCCGATCTAGCACACCTCGCTCGCCGTAGAAAAGTATCCATTTCCATTGTCGCCGCTGTTGTTGGACTGAATGCTGACAGACTTATTGGCGGACCCTGGCGCGTTTTGTCTCTTGATCACCCACTAGTATACGTGATGTGTGTGAGAGCCGGTCACAAAGTGAGTGCGAATGCGTATAGATACCTGTTGAGCTACGGTGCCATTTTTGGGGTAGCCTTGAATCTGGTTGCCTTCAGCGGTGCTGTTATTTTTTAGATCGAGCATGAGGTCTCTGCCAGTGTTTTTGATAGTATACACTCCATCGGTGGGAAAAGGCATTGTATAGGTCGTTAGTAGGATGATTCAGTTTCGACAATGAGACGAGGGGTTGACAAAGGAGCAGGTTGGAAAACGCTGGGCTTTTATACCGAGCATCTTCAAGGGGCTATTTCGACAAATCCGGGACAGTGATGAGTGGCAAAAACACAAATATGATGGCGATGCGATGCTAGAAGATACAAATCTGGGTGATACGACTAAGCACGAAGTCGGTCCTTTGGATTTGCGTACCATTCATTCCCAATATTACCGGTAGTAGAATGTCCCCGCCCTGGCGCTGTCATTATCACAACCTGAGTGAGAAACCATAACAGGGGCCAACGGTGAAAGATAGGGACTAGCGGCAGCGCGGCGGATGTTCGAAGCTCCATTTTTTTCCGGCTCCCTGATCAGGAGATGAGCGATAGGCA
>QLOO01001586.1:0-12398 GCA_003313855.1 Suillus sp. MG131 | reverse complement strand
AAGGGATACAACCCGACCTCAATGGACCCATCATTAGACGTCAACGTTCGGACAGTGGTTTCCATCCGTATCTTCCCAAGGCCGCATTTCCATCGCTCGGGTTGATGTATAAAGAAGATTGGGAAGATTACGCGCTCATGGAAGTGCCGTTTGTTTTTGAGAGGCTGGTCGTTGCCGATTTTGGTGCAGCTGCACGTTCATCAAACGATTTGCCTCCATTCACTCTCCCACTTGTTGGCTTGAATGCGTCAAATGAATGGTGGGAACCAATCAGGCAGAATCTTGCCAAGTTTTTGCGTGTAGACCACCACGCGCAAAAGCTTAACAGTGGGCAGGAAAAAACGGTAGTCACTTACATATCTCAACAAGATGCCACAAGCGGTTCAAGGCTGAGGAGTGCCGACCACAATGCGTTGGTCAACGCTCTTGAAACGTTGCATGAGAGCAATGACTTCGAGGTCAACATAGTCTCTTCAGAGGGACACTGGGTAGAAAGATTGTCAGCCGTCGCCCAGTCTAACGTAAGCCTACATCGCTTGTGAGGGAATTGTGCCACGACTGACTTGTATGAAGGTCATTCTGGGTGTTCATGGAGATAGCCTCGCCGACAGCGTGTTTCTGAGACCATCAGGGCACTCAGCTCTCATGGAATTCTTTCCCTCTGAGGTCTTCACTCGCGACGCAGAAACGGCAGTCCGTTCATTAGGCATTCACTACATCGCCTGGTGGAATGATCGGTACGCTGTCTTTACCCCTCTTCTCCGATGCCTCATTTCATCCATTTATAGGCGGTTCGAAAACGACAGTCTTCCACCTGTTACTCTAGGGAGTGACCTTACTCGAGAAGTTCGGATCGACCCTGCTGCAGTTGTGCATGCCATCCTGGAAGTGGTCGCTCGCACGTAGAGATTATTGACAATAGGTTCCATTTAATCCCCTGCCACATGGACATGATATCTGTAAAAACATTTTGGATTCTCCAGCTGGACTACCAGCAGTCACGGTCAAAATTTACTATCATTGTTTCACTACGACTCCTGGACTTCTAGACAAGCTTGAAATACTTCTAGTGACTTAATCTATTTGTTTGCCTATACAATTGCCCTTCACTTGTTCAAGAGGATAGGTGGAGCCAAACCCCTTTTTGTCTTTTCACAACTACAACTACCAGCCGTATACATTTACACCGTAACTTACTACTTCCGAGGCACGTAAAGTAGTGTAACTCATCTTGAACTCTTCGATTGTGCAATGTCCTCAATCACTCCGTCGTGTATTGAGAATGCGTGATGTTCCTATCGGCTACTGGTGCGTTGTTGCCCAACCCGGAAGTCTTCCTCTCGTTATAAGCCATGGGCCATTTCTCTTGCACTCCTCTATGTCATGCCCACTTCAGAGCCGCCGGCAGTTGATGGAAAATAGTCATCAGTAACGCTTCCCAGGCTAGGAAGCGGCATCGTGACTAGCTCGATAAAGGTCGAGGATGTTCTATTTCCCCTGGCTCTTCGACCACATTCGTGGTGTATTCAACAACCTCCCTTTCTTCTGTACGAGAAAAACTTGGCACGCCTAGGGGTGCAGCATCAGGTTCATAGCGAGCCTCTGCAGTAGACCGGAATATAAACTGGAGCTCTTGAATCTGTTGCGACGAGCCGGCGCCTGGCAAACCGCCTGAACTGGTGTGTGGACCTGATGGTGGATGCGCGGAAATACTGTTATGTGGTTGCAGAGGTGAATCCACAAGAGCGGTGGGTTGAGATGACCGAGTTGGGGGGATAGAAGAGGTGGGATGGTGGTCATGATTGTCTGGGCTGGGCAATTCGGTTTGAAAACGAGGTGGAGTTGTTGGATGGGAAGCGCTGCGCCCTGAAATACCTGCCTCGGCGTTTGTTTGAAAGTGGCGCGCAGGAATACTCGGTGGAGCCAGAACGATGTCTTCAGTGTCTGATCGAGGATCTTGGACAACATGAGCTTTCCTCATCCCGATGAACACCATGACTTGCTTCACAGCGTCAGCCAGATAAGTTGACAGTTCCATGCCAATTTTCGCGAGTAGTAGTACTGGCGGTCGCCACCAGCGATCTCCTCCGCACTTGGCTCGAATGATGCCGTACATGATCATTACAAGTGCGACCATTATCACAGAACCAACAACGGCTCTGGTAGTTTGATCTCCAGGACTCCACCAATGGACGGAGAATGCGGCAAAGAAGAAGATCATACTAACACATTAACACATTTGAGGGCATCCATCTAGTATATTAAGACGAGGACTCACCCCCACATGAGCAAGGTCTTCGGGAGGCTGTAAATTATGGCCAGCCTTTCAAGTCTGCGTTCTTTCTCGCCAAGTCCCGATAGAAAAACTTCCTGTATAATTTTCCGTGAGAACCACCGTGATCAATATTGTAGTCACTGACCGATTGGAGGATTGTGCCCAATTGACCCATGGTTCGATTATGCGAAACAAGCAACAAGCCAAGAACCATACTTCCCAAGCTTGACACAAGAGACATGTAGCTTGCCGCCTGGATAGGGGATCTACCGCCTGCATCAACGCTGTTGATAGCAAGAAATCCAACATTGGCATTGAGTAAGACAGTAGCCTGGTTCAACGTCAGTTGCAGGCGCGGCACGACAATGAGTAAGTAGATTTACCAGTAGAGTAGAATCCTGAAGCTGCCCATTCAGATTCAAATTGAATGCATTCCACCGCTCTGAGGAAGGCGTGTTGTCAATAAATATCGTATGCAGTTCTCGGACTAGAGCCACAGGATCCAAAAACAAAAAGGGTGCCATGATAACTATCAACAACGATGGTGTGTATGGATGGACTGTTTGTTCAAAGGCCAATCTCACACAGTTCTCCCCATGAGAGTTGATAAAGTGATTGCGACCTTTAAAAACCCCATAAATGACGGCTACAAAGACCAATGACAGAACACTGACTGAACGCATACATGATTCGGCCTTAAAGAATAGTCAGCATCGAGACGAGATTGAGCTTGATGTTACATCACCAATAACAATGGCAGCGTGACATCGCTGTATGCTTTGTTCCGTAGAGGGATGGACTTTGGGAAATAGTATGAGCACACGAGATTCCATGAGTGCATCAGCATAACGCACGCTTGATTCTATCTATGATAGATAAATAGTCTCTTGTTTCGATGACATCGAATGGCGCAGTAGAGTGGCGGGAGGTCAGGTGGTCTGTTGATCGTCACCTGATGATTAAACAAGTTCACCAGGTGTAAGAGAGTACTTACCACATTCGGCATATATCAACAAATCCTTCACCTCATCAACAAGATTTTGTGTAATCGGGCACAGGCAAGGGAAGTAATCGCAATGTTTCCTACGAAGTACGTCGGTTTACTTGCATAGTGATCTAGAACTAACAGAGCATACCAGTATTGTGCTTGGATAGCAAGTCCTGAGTTTGAAAACCAAGACGTCAAATCCAGAAACACCGAGAACCATTGACTGCGCACGTATGTGTGAAAGATTCTTGACACCATTACATTCGGAAAGAATATCCTCGGTAGGGTACTCATCCAACCAGAAAAGGCACCTATCACGGTGATTGGCGAAATAATAGCAACACACTACTGTGCCGGTATCGGGGGAAACCTTCGGCTCAATCACAAGGTCCACCTGCGCCATGTCAAGCTCAAGGTCCTCGCTTTCATCACGGAGTGAACGTAGCAAGTAATCCATGAATTTTTTTATGTGACTGTATACCTCTTCGTCGCAAATATCCATTTGTGTGAATGTTCGCTGTTTGTTGTAGCTGTGACTCAGACCATCAGCGTCTACCAACCCATGAACTTGACGCACTCTTTCTGCGTTCACAAAGTAGCGAGAACCTTGCGGATGCACGAGCGTAGTCCATCCTGAGGGTACAGTCAAGCTGAAAATATTTCAGGTGATGCTATAAATAATGAAAAGACCTCTTACTCGTGCATAGGAAATTTCACTGTCATGGCAGGAACAGTGATTTGGGACGGTAAAGAACTCCTTTTAAGAAATTTAGCTCCACAGTACAGTCGATGCAGGGGGTAATCGCTGTTGACCTTGGTGTATACCTTTCATGCAGCCTGACTTCCTCTGCAACCAGAAGGCCTATTGGCGGGCTGTCATAGACCATACCGACCTCTGGGCCTGGTTGCTCTGGACCCGGTTCCCGGTCGCGGCAGGGCAAAGCAATGTTGTGACCGCCTACAACCGGATCAGATACTGGTGTTGCCTGGTTAGGCAAATCCAACGGAACAGCAACAGGGTCCGTAGATCTACGGTGGATATCTGCGACGGAATTGTAGATCGTGACTCGGCGAGAACGAACCCGTTTCGTGTATGTTGCGTATCTCGTCGGACTCTCTCCCATACTCAGAATCAAACTGGACATAGAGCCGAGTCTGTTCGTCCCAGCGGTACCCGGGTACCCTATTGTTGTCTCCGGCAAAGACATCACTGTATTCTCTCGTACTATACGCCGTGAGGGTCGAGAAACTGATTCGTAAGGGACATCTGAAGGAGATAGAGGCTCTCTTGCAACTTCCTGTATTTCGGCAGGAGGCAAGAGACTGGAATAAGTATATAGAGGCTCTTCTACGATGTCCATTTCGAGGGGTCGAGGGAGAGATCCACGGGAAAGACGAGGTTGGGTGGTCGATCTCTTAGCTCCGAGCTTTGAACAGCACGTAGAAAATCGACGGAGTAAAGGTAAGAAAACAGATAATGAACTCGCAGAACGACGAGCAAGGCGCAAAAGCCATTTCTGAAATGCTCTGAGGATATGGGCGAGGAAATGGGGTGTCATCATGACGGTCGGTAGCAACACTTGAATTTGGGAGACCATCATGTTGTACACGCACACGCACACGGCCCCGATACAGAGCGCTAACTTGCATTGCCGTCTGAGTCCAAACCATGTGCAAAGGTTTAGGGTACACAGCGCCGCCGGGTGTGCCGAGAGACGCCCAGATACTGAGGTTGCATTGAGGAATGTTTAAATGTCTGTGACCTACTCAATCGAGCAGAGTCATCGCTCGAGCCTACACTTTGACGCGGTGGGCGAGGTTGGGCGTGACATTTGCGAAGCTTATCGCGGTATCGTGAGCCTGATGATGGAAAGAACACTTGACTTGCAAGCTCGGCGTTCGAAGCAAGGCCAAGCTCTCTCTGTTTTCGTTTTCAGTGGCAAAAACGCGCCATCCGAAGATGGAATGTATTTCATCAACGCTCGGGTGATTACCGCTGCTACAGATAACGAAACAACCTTGAAACTTTATTGCGTAGTTCAACGAGATTCCTCAGACTGGGAAGCTACGTTGCCTGCCTCGCATCACATTTTCTTTCAATCCTGCGCGCTCAAACTGGACCGCGAACCGAAAGCAATATCCCCTACGACCAGCTTATGCGACCACTCTCAACGGTTGTCAAGGACTCACCCTGGAGAAAGCTGTGTTAGATCTACGCACGCACACGGACAGCTTTACACAGCACTGTCCAGAGTGCGATGTCGACGAGACATCAGAGTGCTATTCACAAAAGAGGAGAAGGAAAATACGACGGCAAACGTAGTGTACAGATCTGTTGTTGTAATCTAAACTTCAACTATCATACGTCCGAAGGTGTGCAGAGCGCTCGTATTTACTTAAGCCAGATCTGATTATCGCAGTAAATCTCACGAATTCACTCAGGCCACTGTAGTAACTCACCTGGCAGTGCCAATGGC
Organism: Suillus sp. MG131; assembly: GCA_003313855.1. NCBI lineage: Eukaryota > Fungi > Basidiomycota > Agaricomycetes > Boletales > Suillaceae > Suillus > Suillus sp. MG131. Next base: position 6,658 of record QLOO01001586.1, on the reverse strand, counting down.
CATACTGCATCATTGTGAAAGCAAAAACACGGTTCACTAAGCCATAGCAGAGAAGAAAGCCCTGCCATGCAAGTGAGTGATGTTATCAATCCAGGAAAAACTGCTCATGCTCATGCAAACGCCTCCCAACGAGCCGCAGGTGTTGCATTCGTAATCATATACGACTGAGTAGACCGCCAATGTGCTGGGCCTTACATGATGGGCATGACCAGTTTGCTTTGGTGTGCTGACCATTCGCTGTCCAATATATTTTGCCTCGATTTGTATTTAACGTCTACGATGACATTGGATACAAAGGAGTAACGGTCCAAAGGTTAACTGAGAGGATGGGAGTAAGGAACGATAACGAGCGAGTTATTGAACTTGCGTATAAGTCGATATCCGATGAAAAGACTGAAAGTGAGTGCACGTACAGGTGCCGAGTTGCTGTGCAGTGCTTTGCAACTCCGAACACAAGCTTCGCTCCTCCTGTCACGCTTTGCATCTCGATAGTATACCATTTATGGCTCTCAATATAACTTGGTTTTCATGTCAGAAAAATTTGGAGCAGTGTTAGAAGGCAATGTGAGGTCACTGGTAAAATCCCTGAATTTTTTCATGCATGTGGTGGCTTCCCTCTCATGGATTAGCGTGGAAAGTGCATGTTCCGCACAGTTACTAAAGGTCAAGATATGGATCAAGTGGATGAAAAGGCTCGCGCTGTGTTCTCCAAGATCTTGAGCGCTTTGGCACTGAGTCGACAACTGAATTTGGACACACGAATGTTCAGTACAGTAGACATGCTCATAATGCATAAATAAATAAAATAAAAACAAATCACTAGAAAATCATTCTTGGGCACAACAAATTATACATTAATAGCAATATATGGATCAGGCTTGTTTCTACAAATGGATGGCTCTGTGCGTCTTGAAAAGATTGGATCCTGATTTGTTATAATTTTTTATGCATTATGCATTATGAGCATGTCTACTGTAGTTAGATAGACCTTGGCTGGCAATTTGCTGGCATTGCAAATATCCATCTCTCTGAAGACAGAACCATATACGCAAAGAGGACCAATGTTCAGCGTATAAAAATCTCCTTATGGTCTTTTTCAGAAGTATCTCCAAGTCAGCCTGATCATATATCACATACTCACTCGCAATGCGTTTCTCCTCTGCAAGTGTTCTCGCTGTCGTTGTTGCATTAGCATCATCAGTCTCTGCCACACCCATTGACAATGGTGCTGAACATTGTGGAACATTTTGCATACATAATAGACAATGCAACACCTGCGGCCCATTGGGAGGATATTGCGTGAGTATCAGCAGTTTTCCTGGATTCATCATGATAACATGACTCCCCTGCATAACAGAAATTTCCTTTCTGCTATGGCAAAGTGAGTCGTGTGTTTACTTACACAATGGTGCACTATGACCGTTGGCACTGACCCGCGAGTTACCACAGAATTGCCCAGGAAATATTTGCAGCTGAGCGTTACTATCTTTGGCCCAGAGTTGCAGATCACAATGTAGCGCGCACATCTTCCATTCATTCCCTTCACACAATATTGTACGATCTACAGCCTGCCAGCAGGCCTGTCTATGTTTCGCAGTCTGTTTTGCACGTCAAACCTGTATCTATGCGTATTTGAGATGGTGAAAATTTTTTGACGTAGTACTCCTGCAGACTGGTCGAACTCGGAGTGATTTGGCAGATGCCGGTCGCACGATGCTGCGTTGGGTATACACATTCAAATATTCAAGTATCGCTCCCGCGCTGTGGGTTAAAAGGGCATCTAGGAGTCTACAACTGTACATACACTCCAGAGAGTCGGACCGTGTCTTGTCGTGTGGAGTATCGTGATTAATGGCGATCAATTGAAGGAATACCATGCTGCTCGAATTCCTGAGCCTGTGATTCACAAAGACAGATGTAATGTTTCAAGAGAGTGATAACATTACTGTATCTTCAGCGTACGTGGTCTCGCTGCTGCAATTTCAGAGGGGTGACTGTGGTGCAGCTATATGATATGAGGCCCATCTGAGCTGGAACAACTTCGGACGTTGTAACCCTTGGGAAATATGTACTAGTACAACGTACTAGATACCGCCTCCCTCTTTTATGGGAGACTCACTGGTACTGAGACTGAGTTCGGGGATACTACATAATATCAGTTGTTCTCTTGTTCAGCGCACTAGTCCTAGTACATAGGTTCGGCTATCATCACTTAAGTAGTAGTTCAGTCCATCAGGTTCAATTAGTAACCCTCCATGATTTCGAACTGGCGCATAACAAGCAAGCTGATGATGGCAGTATTGACCCTATGCAAATACATGTAGTCTACGTGATGTATGTTATAATATAATACAGGCTTGGTTGTGTCGCTTCCGAGCTCTATACCTGTGTTACCCTGTAAATGTATAAAAAATGAGCGTCCTTTAATTCCCTGATTTCAGCTCGCGCTCCTCGCTTGCCCTGCGCCATGATTCACCCTTATGTAGCACCAATAAAACAAGTAATTCCATCACAACCAAAACGACAGCCCATGCGGTATACAATCCCCCATCTCCTAAAGCATCCTGTGGGGAGAGCGGGCTAACATCAGAATATGCGAGTTACAACAGGTACCAAGGAAACTCACTTGGAGCGGTACAGCAATCAAAACCGAAACAAAAGCAAGGGAACCCCGGAACGAGCTGTTGGTCGCAACCGCTGAGCATGAGCGACCAGGGTTGGCATCGACGAGGTATGCCAATGTACTAGTATACATCCATCTAGGAATATATGTCAGCGCAAATACGAGTGTGAATAATTGGTCTACTGACATGGAGGAGAATCCAATGAGTACGAGCATAATGCAGACGACGGCAACATGGACATGCTTTTCGCACACCCAAGCATAGCCAACGACGAATGGAGGTAGCCACAGCATCGCCAGTTTCGAGCTCTCTAAGCGCATCTACGGGGGGCATTAATCAACAGTTCTGGTGCGGGAGTGTAGAAAATACTCACTTCTGCGTGCCACTTTCCTCCGTTCGCTTCAATCATCTTCGCAAGTACCCGATCGGACCAACGCCCACTAAGCACACTCCCAGCGATGCTTCCTTCATAGGAAATTAGCCGTCTGCAGTAATCTAAGGTGTGGGGGGTCGCCTCACCTACGCCCAAGCAAAGCAAGACCAAGCCAGTGTTAAACGCTCCATAACCATATGTATTGGCGAGAGTGCGAGAGCACGTGTACGAAAGACAATAGGTAAATCCGAAGACGAGTCCTTATCCCGAGGTGAAGTCAATAACAACGTTTACACGAGGTTAACTCTTCACTCACCATTAGCGATAAGAATGAAAACATTGTTCTTTCGTGACAGGATTTGAAAGCATGGTGGAAATGGGTTGATGTCCCTTATCGACAGTCTAACGTCGTCTAACCCTGGCGTAGAAGTTACCACTGAGGCATTGTCTGGAACGTTTGGCGTTTGGAGCTGTTTCTCGATGTCCTTGTCATCTGTTTGGTCCTTATTGGATTCGTGCATGGCGATGACAGACCCATTTGGACTCTGAATGGTTTCTTTGGAGTTAAGAAGTCGTTGTAAAGCAGAGCAATACGTGAGACTTCGTTCACGCCGGTATGTATCCTTGAACAAGATAAGGAAGGACAAGAAGATGATGACTCCACAGATCAGCAGGAAGTAGAAACTTGCGCGCCAGTCGAAGGCTTGTGACAATGAACCGCCGAGAATGGGGCCGAGCGCAGGTCCTAAGAGAGGTGCAGCAAAGAACATGCCCATCATGGTCCCTCGCTCGTGAGTGTCGTATATGTCAGCCAGGGTCGCAGCTGAAATAGCCATGACAGCGCATGATCTGCGGAAGGGGAAGTCAATCAGTGACTAAGCCTTTTGCATGAATGCTCACCCCGCAGCTTGAAGTGCTCGCATGCCGATCATCACCTCGATGGTCTGGGAAAGTGCTAACGCAGCACTTCCTACCATGAATAAAGCCGAAGCCACCAAATAGACAGGCTGTAATAGAGGAAATTCGCATTCATCAAGCAGATCATGGGGATGAGCCTATCATGGACCAACCTTGCGACCTTTAATTTCGCTTGCGGCACTCCATATTAGAGGAAAGTTCCCCTGTATGACCAGGAACGCGGCCAATGTCCAGCTAATCTGGCTGCTTGTCGCATGCAAATCTGCCTCTATCAACGAGTTCGAGGCTGCAGACGATATCAATATCAAACCACTCGTTGTGAAAAGACATGCGACAAACGATTTTGGATGTTAGAAGCTAATGCAGACACCATCGTAGCCAGTGACACAATGCACAAAGTTGTAGTCTACAGGTGGTACAGCGTCAGGTTAGTCACAAAGTGCTTGGTGTGATACACGTACTTTTCTAGCAGGACTCCACTGACGGGGGTCGTCATTAACTGGGACATGTTCTATGTCGATTGAACTTGTTGCGTCTGCGGACGACTCGACATCAGCGTCTTGACGTAGTGTTTGAGGTTCAGACATAGAAGATGCGTTGGCAACAGTTGGACTAGCCATGAGTCAAAGATTGAAAAGATGCAGTGGAGGTTTGTAGACTCTGACCCAAGATGCATGACTTCTTATACAGTCAAAGGGGCGACTTAGCTTGTGCTCTCCAAAGGATGCTGCGATACCGGTACGGGCCGAGTGCTTGTATGCACTTTTGCATGAGGGTGATGATAATCATAGCCCGATTACTAGTGGTCACAGCGTCGGAGATCGTTCCGGGTGAAGCTGATCCCTGTCCCGAAGGATGCTAATAATTCCTTCTGCCGTACTCGAGCCTCATCAATCGACGGTCACATTTCGTTCCATTGATTTGAGCCCTCAAGTTCCAAGGCAAGTCAATTAGTACAATAAACACTGTCTGGCGACCCCATACTGGTATAGTGCCCACTCGCAGAGAACAAAAGCAGCGATTTGGGCCATGTTGTTCGGATGAATGACGCATGAGGTTTATTACCGCTCTTGACCTCGTGGATATCTTGCAGTAGGCGCCAAAATTAGGATGCTATGACTCCGGCACATGCCATCAGTCACGTAAACATACAGCATTCGGCTAGAAGAGCAAGGAGATAAACGGATGATCTGCGCAACAACTTGGGATGATAGTTAAGATACAAACAAGCACGTACCCTGCAGTGCCACATCTTTCTACACGCTTTCCTTCCTTGTATCGAGCTCCTCGGCGCGGGTGTGATATCATCATTAATAAGAGGATTCAACACTGCTCCGTTTGCATTTTGAGTCGAGTATTCCAAATAGCCAGACTACGACTACAAATGCTGTGTGCATCAAAATCTGAAATTGGGCGATAAGGGTCGCCACTGACAGGAAAGAATGAAACCGAAACTACTTGGGCGGGGATAATGATTCTGGTGGACAAATTGCTCAATCAGTGTCGAACCAAAACCCGAAGAGATGCTAGAAAAGACGTTATGTGATAATGGACTTGGGTAATCTGCATATTAGGATGAAGTAAAAGCCTCATGATGCGAATGCAGGGTGTCACTGACTGAGGAATGGCGAGGGCCCGATCTACCTGCGCCACAAGGGTTTGTCTTGAAGTTACTTGCTATGGGACGACATTACTACATGCCATCGGTGTTGAGAGATCTGATACAAAACGAGTTCGGATCAAAAAATCTGTAGGCGAGTTTGAGGCGAGTGCTAAGCTACCAAAGGCCGGGGCGTTGTGCGAGAAAATGCAGTGCCGAATAATGCGAAGGCGAGTATGAACTTCCTTCGTCAGTCACTGTGCCCGGGCTATCACGGGCCGAGAGAAATTTGAGTATGCGCTAAAGGACTGAGTATGTAGTGTCGTGGGCCTAGACACTCAGTTCTGACTCATCCACGAATCATGGCGCAACGTGACACTGGTTCTCATAATAAAGAAGGTGCGACTAGAATTATTCCTTTAATGAATCTGGTCCCATGTGAGACTAACCAGTTCTGCCACATACCGGTTGACTGAACTGCCGAGCTCTGCCCACAACGATAACGCTACCAATCAAGAAGGGATCTTCACTGACCCAAACAACATGTGGCAGTTTGTACTATTTTTGGCAGATCAGCTCTCTCCAGTGCACAAACGCATGGAGAGTCGAAGTTGATCATAGGGTGGAATGAGGAACGAAGATGATTGGCCGACCACACCGGGTGATCAGACTCATCCCATCGCCTAATCCCCCCGGAAAGCAAGATAAACCCGTCGAATCCTATGTCGAATGACGGAAATGAGCTCATTTCTGAACTCGAACTTGTTTCCGATTCTTCGGTGAATCTAATTAATTCTCATGGACTAACACAAACTTGAATAGCAAAAAAGGGTGCATCAAGCATCTTGTAGGGGTGGCAGAGCAGGAACAAAGCACAAAAACACGCACGTCTTTCTATCTATGCGTATAAGTATTCACGATGCCCCATTTTTTTTTTTTGATTTTCGGTTGTTCGCAGCGTCGTACGACATGGAATATTGGAAATTGTACGCAGCCCGGTTGGCATTGGGAAGAAATGATTGGACATGCAGGAGGGAAGACCGCGATAGTACTGAGCGATGGAATTCAGTAATTGAACGGTCAGCGGAATCACTGGCTCCCACCCGACTTACGTGCCTTATGTAATTCAAAAATCATGAATCT
>QLOO01001583.1:0-13713 GCA_003313855.1 Suillus sp. MG131 | reverse complement strand
TCTCATTGCTGGGGAACAACTTGCCGAGAGCTCTTCCGGTGCACAATTGTGCACACTCGAATCAACCGAGTATTCGATCAGAATATCTGATCCCCAGCTTAATGTGAATCTGTTCGATACAGTGAGTAAATACAACGATCTCCAGCATATCGCTGTTCTAATTTCAGAATCATACAGGCTGGCTTGAACAGCCCCAGTATGAATAATGGGGATTATCTAGATGCCTTAGTGAAGGCACACGAGCTCGTTGTCTCACTCAAGAATCGAGGAGGTGTACATGGCTTACTTTTCTGCATCAAGGCTGGCAGAGTGTTGAACACTATCCAGCAGAACTACAGATTATTCTTTGAGTTCCTGTGCCAGGAACGAGTGCCTCTTGCGCTGGTTATTACCAATCTTGAAAACGAGGAGAACATGGATGACTGGTGGACGATGAACAAGGCATATATCGAATATTCCGGCATAGTCCCTGTTACACATGTCTGCATCACAACAATTAAGGGCTTCCAAAATGCATACGAAGCACAATACTTCGAATCCAGGAAGAAGGTGCTAAAAATGCTAAAAGAACTTGGAAGTCGTGACGCATGCCTTGTGGACGTGAAGGATTGGTTTGCGCGGATGCGGGAGTTTTTGATTCCGGCCAAAGGGTTGAGGAGTCGTCGTCAGAAAATGTTGCAGATGCTTATGAGGCGTTGCAAGCTACGTAAGGAAGATGCCATACGGCTTCTTCAAAGGATCAAAGCAGGATGAGAAGTGGTCGCTTACCTAATTTACAGCCTGCACTTGACTTTTTACTCATCAAAAATCGAGTCCCTTATTTCACGACTTTTTCCTTATTGTGTAAAATAATTCCGTTACTTCATGTAGGGAGAGATCTGTAGGTCCTCGTCCTTAGGCCGAGTAAATTTCATCACTCTTAATGCAGTTAATAAGGCAAACAAAAGCAGACAAGAGGTATTGCCTGGGGCGGCCGGATTTGTTGCATGCTCTGCTGAGCAAGCCCCTGGGTATGCTGAGGGAAAGGGGAGGAGGTTGCTGGGGGGACGAGATTTTGTTGGATTTGGTGATGGTTGCGGGATATTTTGTGCCATGGGTAGTGGTGTACTGACTGGTTAGGCGGTGTGATGATGTTGTGTCGTGTCAAGGGTAGCGAGCTGGCAACTTTTTTTTGTATTCAGCAGGAGCTTTGTGATTAGTTGAGAAACCAGATCGCATGAGGATACTTGGTTTCTCGAGAACTTACACCGTCATCTGCCGAGTCCGTCCTGCCACAAATACATGTGAGCAACACCACCGAGGAGATGCACTCTCAATGGTAAGAGGATGGAAAACAGACAACGCAAGACTCAGAACAAGGTGCTAGAAGGAGGAAATCATGCCAGTGCTCGGCAGTATAATCCAGCATGGAGACACGGGAACATAAGGCGAAATAGCGGGAATGGGACCTCAGAATTCAATACGTAGTGTACTGAATGTATGTAGCACTGAATGTCTTCAATATAGTAAGCAGCGATGGTGACACAGCCTAACCAACAGCAGTAAAGGTTGGACAGCTCACCGGTGGGAACATGCATTTGTTGTGAACTGAGAGTGAGAAGCCCTGAAATTTCTACAGTAGTACTGGATGGGTATCTATACGTCAATATCGTCTGTTGGGTAGTATCCCGCAGCAAATAATCATTCCTTCTTCGTCGTGCTTTTCAGGCGCCAATGCCTCGTATTTATTTTACCCATGGCGTCAAGTGCTCGGATTCGTCCTTGTAATCCACCACCACCGAGCGCTCGACGTGCACACGTATATCGAGTTCCATATCGTCGGAATTGCGAGGCGATTTGGGCCTCAACTCTGCACTGGTGGGGTTCCTGGAGCTATTAGAGCCTTTGGAGTGGCTCTTGGAATCGAACTGGGAACGGAGCCCAGACATCACTTTTTTCTGCGCAGTGAGTGTGGGACGCGCGACGATCACGTTTTCCAAGCGTTGGGCGTCTGGCTCTAATATTCCTTTGCGTGGTTGGGTGATCGGAGCGGAAGCAATGGAAAGAATGGACATCGCGAGCGTTAGTTGAATAGCAGTCAAGCTCTAGTGGTGCGCACCTCGTATATTGATGAGAATCCGTTGGCTCATGATCCACGTTACAGCATAACCTATTGATGCCCTAATGATGCATTCAGAGTCTGAACTCCTTGACGCCAGACGATGAGAAATTTACCCTGCAGACTAGTAATGGAGGCAAGTCGATATGAATTTCCGTAGTGTATCCGAAGCTGAGCCTACATACCTGAGTGTCGATATCGGTCGTATGGTAAAGAATGAGATTCAAAACGTTCGCCGCTGAGGGATTGTTAGGAAGTGCTCATCACAAGCAGACTGCACTTGCCGGACAACACGATGAAATATCCGATGCCGTCATAGATTAGGCTAATTATGATGAGCGACACGTATCGACTCCGCCAGTGGTAAGGGACTTACACCCGTATAAGCCGCTCTACTCTAACAACAATGTTTTAGCGATCCAAAAGACGGAAGAGAAACGACTCACCTGCTACTAAGAGGGTTATAACGCAGGAGATGCATGGTAGAAATCGTCACCAGCACGATGTCATATACCATCACAGCGAGGTAGTAGAACCAGGTCGACAATATTTTGCCAGCATCTGCCGAGGTGCAGCTATGATTCATGAACATCTAAGCAGCCCATACTTAGAATAAAGGACCACTGACTTTCCCTAAGAAAGAGATACTGTTTGCATGAGATCTCGTTGCAAGAAACACCGACGTACATCAACAACAACAGCTGTGTATTATTATAAAGGTCAATGCGAATCCAAGATTAAAGTATAAGTCAGAGCTTACGAGTCCGGTGAAATAGATCGGAGAACCACTCCGCCTAAGACGAATAAGAGAAAGGATGCGGTGCCTGTGTAGTAAGAACGCACTGAAATCGATAAGAGGTATAGCAGTAATAGTGCAATTCCTATCCGCATATTCCTTCTTGCAATATTGAATGTCCTAGATGATGTTTCAAGTCTGTGCAGCTGCAACACACACAAAATTGACAAGACGTACCTGACACCTAGGATGGCCTGTGATATCATAGTTTGTATGGCTACAGCGTGGTCAATAGAGTCACAGTAGGTGAATGCCAGCAGGACAGACCTTTGAAGGCAGGCGCCACAAGATAGTAGCGTTGACACGTTTGTAGGGTATAGGATGTGGAGAAGTATCCGTAATTGCTGACTACTATAGCTATAATGCTAACATAGCTGCATTGAACGTGAGCGGAAAATTTCACAAGACGGACTAAGAACCAACGTACCGTATGGATATGAATAAGGCGCAGGCAAGACTGATGGAATTATCAATGACGATGCATGAACATATGCCTGCGTATACATACCTTATGTGAAAAATTGACGATTGGCTTCGGTAAAAGCGCCATTCTGCAGGGAGTGTAAGAATATAACTGAACGTAATTTGTTAGAATATCGTGACAACTGCGGGACCGCAACAAAGAAAAGACTACTCACTCGTAAAATGCGATGGAGATGGATGCAACTCGCAAATATTTTTCAGAGGTTACACTGTCTACAACAATACGCTGTTCCAGAGCCTCCATTTAATATATGAAAGTCTCGTCGATTAGCTTTACGACAGTCCTTGATAGATTAACGCGAGAAATGAGGGTGAAAAAGAAATGCAGACAGGGCCACGACCGACTCGGAACAGGTTGACGCTCGAGGCTTAGAAGTCCTATGGTCTGGACGCCTAACAAAGAAAGAAAGAAACACTGAAGAGAAATGCCAGCAAGGCATAGCTTTTCTACCAAGACCACAGAAATTGATCAAGGTACTAGGCGACAGAAAGGGACAGTCTTGTCTAGACTCGTCTGTTCGAGGCCTCGTCAAATTCAAACTCAGGAGGTCTGTCATGCAAGCCAAGGTTGAGCCAAGAGTAAGTTAAAATTGAGCCAGCAAGTAGGCCAGCGAAAAATTATGCGTTAGCTGGCGTTGGCGAGGCACGTCTAAGGAACTTTGACGATGAGTAAGCAGATATCGGGGGGTTATTGAAATTCATTGATTTATGAGTCCGAGTCATAGTCGTGCCAAGTGCGGCCAGTACTCACTTGAGACCAACCGCATCCGACTGTCGACGTCGTTTACAACTCACGCCAAAATTTTTGAATCGGAGGCTTGGCTACAGCAGTTAGTGAATTTTAGTTACTCAGCGTTCACTACTGGCAGGCCTTACCAATCGGGCCCAGGAGAATTTGGTCTAAAGTACTTCAGGGAAGAGCGGGCATCCGTCGCTGCACGTCTCGTTGCCTCATATGATCTGCCCAGTCCCCACAGTAAACCTTCCTGGATCCCTCAGACTTAACTTACGCTTATCATCGTGCTCTTCGAATTCTTAGTCGGATCAGCACATAGTCTTCAACTTGGTACCCGAGTCGCTCACCACATCCTGATAGTTTCCGTCGGGACGGATGACGGCGTGTGGATATGCGCGCGCGCACTCATGGCTCTCAGAAACGCCTGTCCAATCTCGATATTCCCTGGGACCCGAGCATACGTGCAACTTTCCGCGCCCCCAAACCACTGAACCAGTGTGTTTGGCAGCAATAAGGCCTGTGTGCTTCCTCCGGATCGTGCTCCGGAACCTGGACAAATACCTGGAAGACTCTATCGGCGGCTGCTTCTACGTGCACATCTGGGGCTTCAATAAAGGAATCGCTGCTCGTTTGGAAGATATTGACGATACCGATTTATCCGATCCTATCATCCGCAGGCCTGGTCGGCAAGTTTGGTCATCCTTTGATGAAGACTAGGGAGACGGTTTCAATGAACCACTGCGCTTGGTACACTACTACTGTCTGCCCCACGCGTTGCTCTTTGCATAGGATCGACTTTATGTAGCATGAGCAGGTGGTCTTTATAAACATAGGTCAGGTCTGGCTCGGTCCACATTCAACTCATGCGATAAACACAGACCAAGGTATACTCGACTAGGACTCATCATTCGCGTCCGTATCCAGCCGCAGCTCCAAAATGTTTTCAGGTTAGATCTGTACATGTGAACATAGCTGTACAATTTACGCATGATTTTATACATAAAAAAGCATAACAATTCCATAAAACAATTGCATATACTTAGACTCATTTCAATCCAGAAAACGGTGCTTGTACGACCGGCTCTCAACGGATCACAATCACTACCTTGATGAACTCATCATGAACCCACAGACTCCCCGGCGAGATTCACCAAGTCCCAAAAATTATGTCCAACCAGCAAACTCGCACCCTTTCTGTCAATATACTCCAGAGCCTTGTTCATCAATGCATCCAATAGATCCGGTTGCGCACCCAAATGATGCTTCAGGTACGCAACAACAACCGCAGTAGCCCATACATTCTCATCGACCTGCAGTTCTGCTGCTTTGGCCAGTGTATCAATGCCCACAATCGCCCCCAATTTAGACGACGGCGTGAAATAGCCGTCGAATTTCTGCAGCGAAATGATAGTGTACGCTTCCTTAGGCACAGGTGGTGCAATGCGCGGAGGTTCTGGAGGTCGTGCCCCCAGTGGCGAGGTATCGAAGACTGGCGTTGGTGCCCGCTGGATTGGATCTTCTGGGGGAGGTACAGGGCTGGACGGCCGAGAGTAAGACCATCGAGAACTCGTGTAAGAACCTTCCAATGAGCTCAACGTAGAGAAAGTGTCTGTGCTCGAGTTGTCGTGTCGATATGAATGTTCACTCTGAATGGATGGCGAGCCTGAGCGGGACTGTGAAGCGGAATAATATGTGCCAGGAAGCGGCTTCTGGCGTCTTTGAGTTGTGGGGGGAGGATCAGAAAAGAAGAAGTTAAACATCGCATAAACCGCCTGAGACAAGCTGTCCAAAACGGTCTGTACAGTGGACACATCTGTTCCTGGAGCACCCTTGTCAACAGAATCACCAGCAGGATCACTAGTGCCACTAGCGCGGCCACGCAGCCGCCGAGATCTTTGCCATGACGTTGACCGGCGCAGCCTCCTTGCTGTCTCCAGTCCAGACTCTTCAGCAAAAAAAGACGTGTGTTGGCTCACAAGCTGGTAATCAAGTCCTAAGCGAACGATCGCCGCTTTTTTGATGTCCTCGTCCGAAGCAGGTGCGATGGGTTTGGGAAGGGGCGCCCTATTCTCTGCCAAGTCCTTCACGAGTTGTCGTGCAGCTAAGGTATGCAGGAGTGGAATGGACGACCACTCGTCCTTGAATGGTTTCACTTCCGTGACAAGCACAACATGCTCGAGAACCTCTTCCAAATCTTTAAGCTTGGCAAGCAACCTGACCTTGCTGGGAATCGAACTAAAAGTAGTGATCGCGAAGACATTGAAGCGCATTCCAGGGAATATGCTTGTGATTTTAGGCGGTCCTTGCTGCATCGAAGGAGGGGGCTCTAGCTGCACGACGCTGGGCGGAAGCGGGTGATGGTGATTTGAGGGTGAAAAATTGACGGCTGGTGGGCTCCCCAAACCATGCCAATCAATTGTGACACTCTCGATCTCGCGTGTCCGACCAGCGTTGAGAAGCATCGCGCATTTCCCTGTGATGTCCTCGGCTTGGACAGCGAAAAGACATTTGCCTCCGCCCTCACGAGCAAGGCGCTCGCACATGTCGGATGAGACATGTTCTCCGATCCCGAGAGTAAACACCCTTAATTGTGCATTGGCCTTACAGCCTTCCACAGCCCTGGAGACAACCGTGAATGGATCAATATTTTTCTAGTTTATCGTCAGATCGAGAGTTAAGGCCGAGTCATCACGCTCACATGTATACTGCCATCAGTGAGGACGAACATAGCAGTCGGGCGGTCGCAGTTACGTGACGCGATAGCGAACTGAAGGGCCTTTGCAATTTCTGTCCCTCCGTAGTTTGCATCCATGCCTTGTACACTCGAAATCTGTGCAAATCACCCATTAGCTAGTGGCTCTAGACAGTGACAAAAATTACTTACCGCATGATCCATGTTGGACTGATCATACAACACACTTTTACTCCACAGACCGTCAACACGGCCCCCAAAGCTGAAAATATTGAAAGTCGTCTGTGAATCCGGTAATTGATGAAGGAGCATGTCCAGTGTGCTCTTAGCTGTCTCCATCGGAGCTCCTTTCATGCTTCCGCTGCGATCAATGACAAAAATGTACTCTTGCGAATCAATGGGAGGAATTTTGAAGTTCGGTACGAGGGAGAGCTGCATAGCAATGGTATCACGACCCTGGGGATCGATTTCAGCGAAACACCGAGGCTTGTCGAGTCCAAGAGCATGGACCGTCAATACGAAGTCTTTGTCGAGGAACGTCGTAGATGACCAATTTACGATCATCCGTCGTTCAGACTTTCTCCCTGTGCGTGACTTGTAGTGTTTGCGAGTAATCGTCGGGTGAGTGGGGCTGCGTATCTCCTGGATCTTCTCACTAGTTTGAACTTCCACAGTGATTCTGACAATCGTGTTTTCATTGGTTGTAGACGCATCAAGCATGGCTGCTGGAGGCTCGCCGTATCGTTCGGCGATAGCCATCGGAAGTTGTAAACGGACTTGGTCCCGTCTTCCATCATCCAAAAGATCCATCACAAACTGAGCACTCGTCAGACAAAGCATCCAATAAGCGAGAGTGCACTCACCGTCAACCTTGCTGTAACCTTCTTTCGAGCGGGAATCGAGCCAATTGAAATCGTGAATACTAGATCAAAGTTAAGCGCTCGCCCAGTATCAATGAAATGTGCCTGTCATACTGTCGTCCGTCACCCATTCTACAAGACCTGCAGTCCTTCCGGCATCCACTGCACTCTGGAAAGCTTGTTCTGCTTCCGACTTTTCCTTCGCGACACCAACGATAACCCGGCCATCGGCATGCTCGAGCTCAAAAGCACAAGCAGCAGCACTCGCTGGAAGAGGGAATACATATTTGGCTCGGCCGGTAGGGCTGTCTGACACATTTTCAAATACTTGCGAGAGCACGACCCTCGCAGAGACTAGTACAAGGAAAGAGGAGTATTGATTAGATATTTTGAACTGCGCAGCCACGAACACACGCACCGTCGACCATCCATACTCTCACATCGACCTCTTGAAGCGGCAGATGGAAAAGACCTTGGCCCGGGGGGCGATGTACAATTCCTGCGTATCTGCTCATACGTATGATGTGACGAGATAAGGTGGAGATACCGCCTATACTAGATCCTTGGTCGTTTTATAATTGGAGATTGACGCCCGGGCTTCCTGTGGCAAGCCATTTCGATCTTTTGGAAGCATGAACAGGAATATTTGAGGCTATGAAAGCCTGTGACATGCTGCAGTTCTGTTGTGTTCGATTCCTATGATGAATTGCCAGCTCTAAGAACATCTTCCAGGGAACGTCGAGGACTGAATGAAATATTACATAAATCCGATTTTATGATACGGCCCTCGCGGCGTGGCATCCAGAGTGCCGCTGACTCGGAGAATCTCAAATAAACCGACGGCGGATCCGAATACTTGGAAGCGCCACTTTGGAAGGATCGCAGGAAAGATCTACCCTGAACACCCACATCGGATACAGCCTTTCCTCCTTATCACCATTCAATTGCAAGCTCAACACCGACGGTGCGCTCGACAACAGTCTGGTGTGCGTAATCCTGTCTCTGCGTCTGTTGGCAAAACTGTTAATGTAGGGACAACCACGAGCGTTGCTGATGATATCAAAGCAATCATAACCATTCTCCCTCTAGTTTACTCAAATTCTGTGCAGGCATAGACTATTGCACTTGTCTCTGTTGAATAATCCTTATTCCTGTCAGCATTCCATATCACCCAAGATTCAAATATCCACTGCTGCGCTCGCCGTTCGCAATAGATTCTTCCTGACTTCGAGGCTCCAAAGACTTGCAGTCTTCACCACTGGGCGCCACATTGATCCGCCACCGTCTACGGCGGCATGGCAGCTTGGGAAAGTGCTTGAAATGCATAATCAGAAGGAACGACTGGTCTGACTTTGGGAGACTAACAACATCATACTGTAATCGACTTTTGAAGCAGGTGTGAGCGTAGCACCTCTTCATTACCGTGCGGGAGGTGGAATCCTCCGCAAGTTCTATCCGGCCGGCCTCGGGGAATGTGAGTCAGGGAAGTGCGATCGTAAATGAGGTGCCAACAATCCCCTGCGGACAGTCGATTGATAAGGGATCTTCAAGTTGTGATGATGTTGGTGCGGAAAAATTACGAGGAATAAAGGTTTATCGCTCTGCATACCAGCAACCTCTTCTGTATTCACTTTTTCTTTACAGCTTCGGTGGCATGTTACCCTTTTGCAGGACCATATTTCAGATATCTTCTCTCTTCATAGTCGAATGATAACTCATCATTCTATGTATTCGTACATGCGAAGAACCAGTGACTGTAACGTCAGATAACTTATACACAGTAAGGGAGAAGACATGTTGGTGTCACAAAATCACAATATTATAAGAGAATTCTATACCACTGTCAAACCCCGAAACGCACTGCAGGAAAATACAAGCTTTATGCGATGCTTGCGGAGCCCCATAGAATATATCTACAAGAGAGGGCGATTGAACCAGGTTCAACGAGCACCGAACGCTTACTGACAATGACCATTGCCTTCGACTTAGACCGAAGACCGGATGACAATGTTTGGGTTGTCGAAGACAGGAGGTCCCGCATTGCCCAGCTACCGAACATGATCAATGAGAGAACGTGAGCGAACAGCCCTGCGTCACGTACCGGCTCCTTGTTCCAGTTGTCCTTGCAATACGCCTCGAATTCGTTCAAAGCAGGATGGTCTGGATGGAATCCCGAACCGAATTCCTTCTGAATTATACCGGTAGTGACCATGTAGTCTGGGGACACAAGCTTCTGGGGGGAGAACTCAAGGCTCTGGTGGAATACGGAGGATGTAGTGATTTGCCCGCTCTGGAGACGGTTCTTGTGACCGACCACTATGCGCGTCAAGTAGTCGCATTCTATATACGCGTTGTGGGGCTGAGAGGTCCCCCAAGGCTCGGGGTCCGGCTGCCTGGTTGATCGTAAGAAGTCGGTGTCTAGGGCAATGAAAGATTTGATCTCTCCCTACGAGCCAATAGATGACTATAAAAACATCATGCAGAGAACCTCACGCACCGCCATCCAGAAAAGAGCAATATCCTGGAGTTCGCGACGCTTATAACCGCCGCCCACGTCCGAGTGGGCTCCTGGGAACCATACCTGTAAAGATATCAGCACTGAAGCTAGGAGTTACCGCACATCAAAAGTACTCACCTGTTTTAGGATCTGGTTGGAGGACAATCCACCTTCGGGGATAGACCATAGCGTAGGCAGGAATGCCTTTCTGTTTTCTTGGAGCGAAAGTGCATGAAGCGCGATGTCGACTGTGGCAGGAAGACTTGTATCCTTGATTTTGAGCGCATCGATAGTCTCGTAAACCGACCCGACCGTATCCCACACACCCACACACCTTTTCCGGAAATTGATCAAGAAACAGAAGGCATGATATTAGGGTGACTTACTTGATTCTTGGCTTCCGGGTGTCGGATGGGATGGTAGGAGTCTCGCCGTCCATGAGTTGACGCCAAATTGTGAAGAATAGTCCAAGATTGTGTCGTGTCAGCAACCCAATGCAATCCTACAATGTCTATATCAAGTGAAAAGAATGTGTGATGGGTAAGGCTGCTCACAATCAAACCAGAAAGCTTTCTCGCCGTGTAGGCACCTCTGAGCTTAGAGATTAAACTAGGTCTCACGAGAAACGTGGCAAATATCACCTGGAAAACCTGTAGAATCATAAATTGGTGTGCGTGAGACCACGACTAAAAGCCACTAGGTTGATATTCACCCAAAGATACAGATCTCATCTCCATCTCGAAAATTCTGAGCAATAAATGCATACGCGTCGCGAATTTTGCTTGCTGTAGGCCGTTTAAATCATGGTCTTCCTCCTAGAACAAAAATTGTACTCACCGACTGCAGTGCCCAGTGCCTCTGAGTGAAATGATTATCTCATAAGTTCAGCAACCTTTCCAACCTTAGATGACTCACCCAATGTCGTGGTCCCCGTCACTGGATCGCCATTGAAGTCGGCCTCCGAACCGACTCCACTTTGATAAAAGACGATCTGCTCCTTTCCATCGCTACGGACGTCAGAACCATTGTGCAAAGATTTATTAGTCAAGTGCTCACGCAGTCTGATCTCTGACGGATCGTGCTTTCATGGACAGTACTGTCAGATTGTATAATCATGATATAACAGCGAGAACTTACCAAGGCGGATAACATTCGTTGGGAATTGCGCGGTGCCGCCATTGCCTCCGTCGGCAGCTGGCATACACTACGTGAGTAGAGATTATGAAGATACGAAGAGTTTTGGTACGTTTGTCTGACATGTCTGGGACACTTGCAGGAAAGTCTTCAATGTAGGAAATCAGCTTCCGACGGGAAGAATAGATAGATTTTTGCTGACGAGGTTCGCTTACTGCTGTCTCACCGTCTTTGGTGGACTGCTCGATGGATTCTAGAGCTCAATCCGTTAGACAATTTCAAGGACAGAAATACTCTCCTTACTGCGCGCCGATAGGTTACCATCCATGCCGGTCCCATCACAGAAGATCAATAACATTTTCGGCATCTTGCAGGTATGTAAAGATGAAGTGACTCGAAAGGATATGCGTTGAGATTTTGAGTAGGGATTGTTGGTTCATTGTGATAGCTGCACTGTCCATTATATAAGTGAAGGAGTAAGGAACATTCCATCTTCTGGACAAGAACACTGACATATTGTTTCAGCGCCGAACCCTGCAAATCGGTGATAGTAGCATCGTCGGAGCCAACAATCTTCCACTGTGCAGAAAATCAGGTTCTGTCCGGCTATGGAATAACCCGGTCAGGAGGCTGCACACGGCTTCTGAGCGTCCAAGGGCCCCAAAGTATGACATGAATGCGGTCAGGGGGTTGTTCCTGGGCAGGCCGAATGTTAAGTAATACTATTGTATCACCATTTATGAGATAGCTCGGTAGGTAACTATCATAACGACCATCACTCGCTGGATCACCTGTCAATGTCTGTAGTGTGGACCAGATTAGCGCGTGACAAGACCCGAAAAAATTTGGTGTGTTCCACAAAGTAATTGCGGTCAGTGTCAATAGACGTTTTCGTACTACAGTTGTGCTGCGTACGTTGAGAGTTCCATTCGCATTAAGCGCAGGGCGCTAACTCAAAACGGGAATGAGCGCTTGAGCCCTGCTTTAGGTGCGGATACCTGTCGTGGTATCAAGCTCTGACGTGAAATGTTTAATCCTACACATTGAGAACGGTGCTGATAAGGCTGCGAGATGGTAAGTTGCTTGATGTGCAGACACAAAGGTACCACAAAACTTAAACATTGAATATGAATGACAAGCGTTACACAGCCCCAGACAGATCCTGGAATACTGGCAATCGACAACCTACTACTCGGCAATGGCGGAGTACTTTGATAGCCAGCCTACCGTGACTGTCAGTGGAGGCAATGGAGGCACAATTTGTTCTAGTAATAACACATCAACCGATTGGCTGCCCCTAAAAGCAGGGAAACATCACACTGGTATGGCAGTTTGGTCAGACATAACTTTACCTATGACGGGTGGAATATACCTTGTGATCCGCATGCGAAGCGAATTGCGCCTTGAGACCTGCGAGAAGAGTCCAATGCGGGAGTGGTGTTAAAAACTTGCGATCAATGCGGAAGGCCGCCAGCGCCCACAGTACTCGGAATCGAAACAGAAAGACGATATCCCAAAATTACTGCAACATATCTGCCGTGGAGTACGGATTACACATGGGCGGGCGGAGACCTGCTGGGCAGGCAGGACTCTCGGCAGATAATTAAGATTTACGACTTCCACAGCTATGCCATATGGGTAGATTCCTGACAACCCAAAGGTCAATAGTTCTATGGGAGATTCAATAACATGTGCCAGAAACAGACCATATCATCGAGGGTACAGTTAGGGCACTCAGAGCACTATTACAGAGCATCGACCGTTGAACTGGAAAGCTGATCATTTCACTCAGCGACTACTAGAGTGCCAGTGCGTCTTGGGTGGTCTTCAACAATTCGAACGGTTGTGGCTGTGTGACAGCTGCGTTGTCCTATTATGTAATAATATTCCCATGCATATTGAAATTCGGAATAGCAGAGCTGCCACTTTCTGCGCTCATGTGCACGTCTCCCTACCCCGCCAACGAGTTTCCGCTTTGCTCATTTCCCACTTTCAGGGCCAGGTCCTGGATGCTTTAGATGGTGCTTGCCTCCGCAGCTGACTCTGCTCTCTGGGACTAAGTCCGCCTCGGCAAAATTCTCGTTGTGTTGCAGAAGGTTTGCACGTTTTTCCCAATGGTGAAAAACCTTCGTCACACATCCGTCTCAGGGTGCCAGCGTATGTTTTTCCACGCCTCCATCATAGTCTGTGAAAGGGGAGAAGTCCTTTTTCTAGGCAAGCAACAAGGCCCATTTGATCCTATCGCATCTCCTCACCACTTTCTAGTGGTCAATGCCCTCCCTCAATTTTTGGATATGCTGCAGGTATCATCACGCTGCTTACAGTTCTTGGGCGGGTTCGATCCGTGTTGCCATCTGTTGTCTTCGCGTCCTGTGTTCTGTTAATATTGGATGGACTCTATGCCTTGGTGGCTCTCC
>QLOO01001579.1:0-18399 GCA_003313855.1 Suillus sp. MG131 | reverse complement strand
AAATGCACACTCGATAGGTAATGCACTTAATACACTCCAGAGCTCACCACTCTACATATGTTTCATTCGGAACAGCTGGAGAACAAGTATTAGCATATATTTAATAAGACTATCAATTCAAAATTTTAAAATTGGTGCTGTGAAGCCTTCCCGAGATGAACATTGTGCGAGTGTACCCAAAATGAGTGATTTTTGGACACTAAATCCAAGATCCACCCAGATCCCATAAACCTATCAACATAGCGACTTCAAAATATATGAAATACACCATTCTGAATCTACTCCAGGTGTTTCTATGTCAATAGAGCACCACCACAGCGTGCTATTCACAATTCATGGGCAACGCGTGACAGTCAGGCTAGATTGGGAAATCACACTCTCGGCTGGTTGAGTCTCCGCTTTGAACACTGGACATTCATTCGCTTTGCGCGCTGTCGGACTTTGGATATTGTTATGTATTGGTCGAGGTGCTGCGCGTGACATAGTGTGACGAAATTGTGCATTTCTATTGTGTTTTCGACATCTCAACTCGCATCAAAATCAAAAAATTCTTGTTGAGCCTAATGCGCAGAGACCTAAGGCATACACTACAGTAGATCTGATACAAATATGTGTTATTGTGTTGCTATTCAGCACTGGCAATAAGTAAAAAGTGTGCATTTCCCATCGAATGATAGTAGCGGAACGGACAACGTGCCGTCACTGCTATATATGTTTCATGGCTGTTAACACCCAGAGTTGGTTTGCAGGCATCGCTTTGATCCCTTAGTATCTTTTCACATTCGACCCATCAGGGTATTAATGATTGGTACCTGATCTTGTACGAGCGTAGATGACCTGGTCCGACATCGTGCATTGATCTTTACCAGGACAAAGCACATCTGCTATAAATACTACTGGTGAGCTCGGCAAATGTCAACCGCACAGGGCTCAATTTGCGCGGTGCACATATATAGTTGCTCCGTGATACTCATCTGCTATTGCTGGGCTTGACTCATCAAGATATTCTAGCTGACTATTAGTGTGGAGGGGAAAAATCGATAGTGCAATAGCCAAGATTCTGCCACAGCATTCGCTGGAATGATGTCACGAGTTTGCAGGATGTATTCGTTTAAACCGCTCTGATCGAGGAAACTCAGTAGAGAGCATCAGCCTTCGGGATTGTCGTACTGAGATTTGATTTTGCAAATTGTTGTATATGATCATGCATGATGCATGACATGCCATGACATGTCGACAGCAGACTGTTCAGCCAACAGTAATTTGATTGATCCGACAAATGGTTTGTTTGCAGGCGTCTGCTCCTCGCATAGCTGTTCGAATGAATTGTTCGGTCTGAAACACACCCTATATTGCCGTGTCTCGAAGTGTTTCACACTTCCAGAAGGATAACTAGAAGATGGGACAGACATGTTTAGGGTTCATGTATGCCCCACAAACTCGCACTTTTAGCATGGGAATGTGGAATTGCATGTAGTATTCAGCTTGGTGATATTGTACTTAAGCGCTTGAGCACTTGCTGTACGCTGTCAGAAGAACAAGAGGGTTGCACGTGTTGATGCTAGTGGCGACAGTTCACCTGGAATAAAGAATGACGATATATATATAATGCCACGAAGTGGCATGATCAGACGGTGGCGTGTGACTAGAAACCCTCGAAATAACGACTCCTAAGTCACATGGTACCGTTCAAAAAGGAACAAACGATACTTAGCTAGAGAACTCGTCCACTCCCAGGCAGCCTAGTAACTTTCCTCCTTAGCAGCATTTCTCAATGTCAATCCATAATCAAAGCCAGTAACGAAATATCCGTCAATGACTAGGACGCCGTTGTTGAGCATGGGTGGTGTCTAGACTGGCGAGAACTTGTAAGTGGCTTCTGCGTGCTGGCGTTACGTGTGACTTCATCATGAAATTCCTTGAAGTGGGACATTCGTCCAACAGTGATTATTGACCGCAGTGAAGTTTTGAACTGCAAGGCAATAATGTTGTGAACCGAGTGCATTGTAATCGCGGCAGTTTCCCGTCTCTAGGCCCAGCTAGCTTGTCTTGTGGTCCGACTGGTAAAATAGCAATTTGCCATCCAAGAGTGCGATATTGCTTTAGTGGCATCAAGCGCAGATGTTCTTTGATTATAAAACGTTTATTGGTACCAGCAAGCATCCACGTGTGGTTGAATGAGGACGAAGATCTGCGACGGAGTGAGATACCTGCAAAAATGTCATCCTACGGTGACGGGTAAAGAAACATCTTCGGCACCTTTACCACTGCTATCATGTGGTGAAGGCAGACTGCTTGCCTGAGATAACAGCCTTGAGAGCGTTGCATGATAAAATATGATCCGAGCTCCAGGCTCCAGCGTGTTCTGTAATGCACGCCGCATCCGAGACAAAATCCTTAGCAGTCACAATTACTGGCAGTCTGGAAGAAGCTAACGCAGCAACAGAAGTTGATGCTCCATCGTCATGGGTGGGATTCGTATTAGTTATCCGTCACATTGTGACTTCTGTTCGATGCCCTATATGTGAATGAGGAAGTGCCGAAATATGTCGTCGAGTGCTGTGACTCGCCTAGGATGTACTGTTACCGGTAAGGTTCTATCAAGGCTCTGGAATCTGCACTGAATAAATGGTATGGTTGTCATCAACCAGTCAGCACTAGACTTGTGACATGCCAGCGGGCTCATCAAACCCTTCCAGTGGTCTACAGCTGCCCCTTCAGGTGCTCAACTCCGAGAATACTCTCCCACACTGGACCTTGGATGCTGAACATGAGCGCCAGCTTAGTCAATTCATGTTTTGTCAAGTCATCGACCAGGTTTCGCCGAGGTTCCAAGAAATAGAAAAGACTTTCGTGTCTGTTCAACTTGTAACACAAGCTCGCAACACAAACTCTACCTTGGAGTTGTTTTTTTACTGCACCATTGAGATGGCCTAGATGGTAGATCACTTCATTGAGTACTGAATGCGTGTTTAGGGCTATACAAACATCGGTCAACGTACAATGGAAGGTATGCATCACGTCCAAGGTGAGTTCTCCAAGGCCTTTGGGGGCGCTAGTGTCGGACACGATATGCGTCCCATGAGCTCCGAGGCACAACAATTAGGACCATAGTGATTCTGAGGCCCCTTTCCACCGGTGGACATGCGATAAAGGGAGCAGCGAGTGTCCTGTGGTTGTATATAAAGACAACATTAATGTTAATTGTAGCAAGGCATGATCATGTTGAACAGTAAAGTAACATAAGGGTACTCTGGATGTCAAGCTGGAATATTCGACTTGATCTCCTCTAGCAAATCTTGTGCAATCTTCGCGTTTGAAACCTGCAAGAGGGTCACTACATATATTGTGAAAACAACACAAATGAAAACAACTAACTCTGAGATTGTAATGTGTCGTGACCCCATCTTCAATGACGCTCAACCGGATATATCGCGGATCCTGTGCAATAAAGCATTTCATTCCGGAGAACAGTGTAACATTCAGTATAACTGTGTAGACTGCTTCTTTGCGCATCACTGAGACCCAATGTTAGTGAGTCGAGCACCGAAGATAGCGTAACTTGCGTACAAAGACGAGCACCTCCACCGTCCGAACGTCGGACATTGAGTTTGAGGAGGCCGGTGCCCCGCTCCTTCCACTGGTTCTGAGGACATAGGGCATAGAGCTTGGCGCGTACGTGGTGTATTGTCTCTTCATCCTCCTCGCCAGTTACAACTGCCACATATTTAAACATCTGCACTTGAATAAATTAAAATATCGCACCGTCCTGTTCTTGAAGCCTCTCTCTCTCTTTCTCCTCGTCAGGCTCGTCCTCTTGGTCATCCCTACCTGCACGCAGTCTCTCGCCAAACGTTGAAGGTGGTCTCTCATTCTCTTCATCATCTTCCTCTCCGCTTCCGCTCTCATCTGCGCTTCCATTCCATGCTGGATCCAATACATTCAATCTAGTGCTGCTTGTCCGTTCAAGAGAACTGCGTGACGAACCCCCGTTGGGCGACTCTGCCCTCGCACGCTTGGGATGGGGTGCAGCAAACAAAGCTTGCACGCCACCACTGGCATATGATGAGAATGCACTGGCCATGCTGAGAGGAGTACGCCTCGGGGGCGACCTGCTCCTTCCGAGTGCGCTTTTTCCACTGGCACGTAATGGCGACTTGGGTCGTGAAGGGAAAGGAGAAACACCTGCTGTTGCGAAAGGCGAAGCGGAGCCTATAAAGGCCTCGAAGCCAGTACGCTTGGTTGCTGTGCTCGCCGGGGTCTGCTGTACCGACCACTGCGAGGAGGCGAAGCCCGCAAACGGGGAAGACGCAGGGGTATTGTTCGTCGGTAGAGGGGAGGACGATGGTGATGGTGATGATGAAACAGATAGCTTTTTGGATGTGCTGGAACTAGCTCCTGAAAAGATATTCTGACCTTTGACAGCAGCAAACGGAGATGCTGCGGCAGCATAGGCCATGAACCCTCCCTGATAAGAAATTCATCAGCAAAGCCTCCTGAATAATAGACAGTGACGGACAAATTTGGGTGCTGATGTCTCTGCTGCCGCAGGTTTCTGTTCGGGAGGCGGTGACGGTCTCTTTGATTCGCGAGGGTTGTCATCTTTGTCGGTGTCATCTCTAGGACGCTTGGCAGGCTCGGCAGAGGGCAAAGGCACCAGGTTCTCGGGCCCCTGACTCGGACCACGGTCAGCAAGCTTTCGCTTCAAACCCTTTTCCGATTCGCCACTATCAGAATCTGAAGGGCGACGGGCTGGTGGAAGACCAGGAGCTGCATCATGCGTCTCGCCAGCGTCAGGCTCAGCGTCTTGACAAGAAGAGACACTAGAAGAAACAGAAGACCGCGTTATTTCAATCTCGCCTGCAGCATCCCCTTGTTGGATCGACTCCACCGCGCCCTCCTTATCTTCAGGAAATACCTCGAAATCATCAGCACCTCCCTCGGGATCGCTTTCTTGACCACTGAACGGTGGGGGATCATCGTTAGTGTTGGTGACGACGTCGTTGACGTTGTGTGACATTGACGGTGGTGGTCTGTGCGTTGGAAAGAGTTTGTCGGGCTGAGGAAAGCACGAACAACAACACGGTATACCCGGCCAAAACGGGAATTTAAGTATCACCTTGCTTTGCAAGGCCAAGTGCAGATTCACAATTTAGAATCCGGACTTTGCCATTTCCTTTTTGTTCACATGTTCATGAGGAATCCGGCAATAACCGTTCTCGTGGGTTGCTTCTCATCCAATCCTAAGTTTAAAATCATCAAAGGGGAAGTACCATAGACAATGACGGGACAAAATAAAAACAGTTTGACAAACAAAGTCAATAGGGAGGCTCTGCAATAGGTGGACTAGAAGAAAGACCCAACATCGACCACAGCTTTCACGTCCAACGCAGACAGGCCTGCCCACCAGGCAACGTACAGGTCCAGCCTTCCTCCTTGGCGCCTCTTCTCAACATAAACCCATTCTCAGACCCAGCAATGAAATTTCCATCAATGACCAGGACATTGTTGTCAAGGACTGAGGATGGAGGCCCATCACCAAAGGATTCAGGTGTCACGATGAATGAAATGGACGTGTTTCCATGCGTTGGCCCCGAGTTCAGGGTCACTTTATCCCTCTGTGGCAAATAGAGCATCTATCAAAATGTTAGGCGTGCATTCATTCAGATGTCCAAAGACCCACCCTTATGATGGAGCCCTGCGGCGGTGCACTCGTTGTCCCGAGGGCAATAGTACCGCGTGAAGGGTCACCTGATGTTATACGGTGTAATCGGTCTACCTATGTTCATAACGATGTGCATATGATCAATTGTAAGCGTGGACTCCGTACCTTGCCGTCAGTCATGACGCCAACATAGAACTCATCGTCCTTGAGTTGGACGTTACGACCGTCAAGACCATGTTTGTTCATTGCAGTGAGGAGGAGACGTGTAGGGTTTCCATTATCAACTGCGAGTATAAGATTCCCCTCAGAGCTCAAACCACTAAGTATGCGATGAGGTGCAGGAGGAAGGAATAGTACCTTGTTATTTGCAAATCCGGAGTCAGATCGACCAGACCAGGAAATTCGACTGTTAGTGAAGTATTACCCAGAGAATGCTGAAGGGCAATCCCGATTGCTCCATCCGAGTATATTTCGCCATCGTAGAAAAGCGTCACTGGTCGACCTGTGATGAAAGGAGTCGAGGATGCTAAAAAACCTAGCTGATCGAGTAAAAAGTGTAAATATCTTGCTCTATCAGATGCCATGATGACCCGCCTCATGTGAACGCGGAAAAGTTGCCTTCAGTGCCTTCGCAATGCCTTCCGGGGCTTTGTCCGAGAAATATAGTATAGAAGACACATCTTCAGGTCTGGAGGGTGCATAAAGCCAAGATGTCATGGAGACAGGGCAAGCTCAGGCCCACCTCGCCGTTCTCAGCTCTGCGGGCACCGTATACTGAGCAGACATGGCGCTCCCATCCCATATGTCCTCCCAGTTAACCCGGCCCAAATCTCCGTTAAATTCCTCGAAAATGTTTGACTTTGCTGCGGGTAGTTGTTGTATACTTGAGCGCCTTGCGGCATGCCATCGGCCAACCTGAGGATCAGCATGACCAGCAATCGTCGATCGGAATGTAATCCCATCTAACAGAGCAACAGCACACATGATGTGCGAACAATGCGCCGGTAGCGGAGACGATAGGCATCCAATATGATGAGGAAAATGTGATTTTAAATGTGATGTTATGGGAGACAGAGCATCTGAAGGAGCGGAAAGGGCAAAGAGGAGCGTACCACCTTTCGCTTTGGACTGCAAATGAAACCGATCAAGGGAAGTAAGAAGCGCACTTGGTGTACGGGCCACGACAGTCTGCGCTCGAATCATCGCGAACACAGTGATGCTCGTAACTGCTATCCAGAGGTACACAAAAAGTTCAGTTTTCCGAAGTACTTGTTGAAAACAGCAAATCTGGCAGCCGCGTTATAAGTTGACCGTGACGGTTACTGGCGCGCTGCGTTAATCACGTGCCATGCAGACTAGATATTTCATTTCAGATGCTAATGTACCAGTGACTCAGTAGTACGCCGGACTGCGAGTGCGAAAGAGCTGTGTAGACCGCTTGGAGGATGTAATAAGAGTAGAGTTAAAGGATCGAGAATGACTGCAGTAAGATAAGGAATGTGGCGAGTCCGAGACGGTAAATATTGATAACGAAGTGCTGCTGAAGACGAATGCAAAAACGGGGCTATAATACATGCTCTTACTGTCTATAGTAGGATCGTACATGGGCTGTGAAACGGTAAGGGTCCTCGGGTATGACTTGGCCGAATGATTATGTGACGACGGGGGCAGAAGGGAGTGGCGTCGCGCCTGACATGGTAGAGTACAATGGAAAGAAAGAGGGTACGAAAATTTGAGTGAGTGATGGACAATAGTCGGGCGGGGAGGCTCAATGATCAAATAATAATAATATTGACAAAATAGCGAGGGTCCATGGTGGTTTTAACAGAGTCGGGACGAGTAGGTCGCGAGTAGGGCAATGGTGACGAGAGAGAGACTTAAAGGGTTGATGTGGGATGTGGACTGCGCTGACAGACACGAACCGTAGTTGCGCATATGTTCCGGCGACAAACACTTGGTAATCCTTGATACAGTAAGTGAAACAGACTTTATATTATAATATACTACATTCTGTCATTCTATAACTAACTAGATAGGCCTGCCCTGCATGTTCCATATCGTCTAACAGCATGAAAACGTGAATACTTATCACTTATGCTCCTCATGCTCATTGCGCCACGATTCTCCCTTGTGCACCACTATTATAATCAATAACTCTCCAGCGGCCAAGACGCAAGCCCATGCCGTAAACAATACGCCATCTCCCCAAGCATTCTACGGCGAGAGCGAGCTAGCGTCAGGACTGGTAAGATACAACGAATAGCACGGAAACCTACTTGAAGTGGTACAGCAATCATAGCTGAAACAAAAGCCAGGGATCCTCGAAACGAGCTATTCGTAGCCACCGCTGCAGCCGAGCGACCAGGGTTGGCATCAACAAGGTACGCTAACGTACTTGAGTACATCCATCTGGAAGAATGTCACGCCAACCATGATCGTAAATAATTGTTCCACATACATAGATGTAAATCCAACCAGGACAAGCATGACGCAAATGACGGCCACATTGAGATGCTTGTCGCACGCCCAGCCATAACCGATGACAGATGGAGGTAGCCACAGCATCGCCAATTTCGAGCTCTCTAATCGCATCTTCATAAGAAGTAGATCAAAAAAGTTCCCGTGCAAGAGTTTCAAAAAGGCTTACTTCTGCGTACCACTGTGCTCCGTTCGCTTTCTTCAACTTCCCAACCACCCGATCAGACCAACGCCCACCAATTATACTCCCAGCAACACTCCCTTAATAAGAAATCAGTCTCTACCACAATTCAGATGGTGAGGATCTCACCGATGCCAAGGCAAAGTAAGACCAAGCCAACACTTAGTGCATTGTAGCCATACGCATTGGCGAGAGTGCGTTCGCACGTGTATGATAGACAATAGTTGAAACCAAAGACAAGTCCTAGTGAAGTCTCAGTGACATATAAAACGGGAAGCCAGCCTTCACTCGCCATTAATAGTAAGAATCAAAACGTTGTTCTTTCGCGACAAAATTTGAAAGTATGGCGGAAAAGGGTTGATGTCTTTCATTGATAGCCTAATATTGTCCGGCTCTGGCGTAGGGGTCACCGACGGAGTCTCCTCTGGAATTACTGGGAGTTGGGGCTGTTTCTCAAGGTCTTGGTCATGTGTTTGGTCCTTGCTGAACTCAGATCCGGCAATGGTAGACTGGCTGGGACGTCGGACGGGTTCTCGAGAGGCAAGACGTCGTTGCAGGGCAGAGCGATATGTGAGACTTCGTTCACATCGGTATGTATCCTTAAACAGGATGAGGAAGGAGAGGAAGATGATTACTCCACAGATCAGCAGGAAGTAGAAGCTTGCACGCCAGTTGAAGCCCTGTGATAATAGCCCACCGATCATAGGGCCGAGTGCAGGTCCTAAAAGGGGTGCAGCATAGAAGATGCCCATCATGGTCCCGCGTTCGTGAGTTTCATAGATATCGGCTAAGGTCGCTGCCGAAATAGCCAAAAAAGCGCTTGATCTGCAGGACATCAGTCCGCGATCAAGCTTCTTAGAATAAGAGCTCACCCCGCTGCTTGAAGTGCTCGCATGCCGATCATCACCTCAATGGTCTTGGAAAGTGCTAAGATAGCACTTCCTACGACGAATAAAGCCGAAGACAGCAGATAGATGACCTATAATAATCGAGATCTGCATCCTTGAGTAGATCAAGAAAGGCGACCAACCTTGCGGCCTGTAATCTCAGCCACGGCGCTCCATATTAGCGGAAAGTTGCCTTGTATGAGTATGAACGCCGCTAATGTCCAGCTGATCTGACTATTTGTCGCATGTAGATCTGTTTCTATCAGAATGTTCGATGCTGTGGGATGACGTCAAATTGAAACCATTCAATAGGCAAGGACATGCGACGAACGATTTTGAATGTTAGATGCTAACGCAGACACCATCGTAGCCAAGGACACAATGCACAAAGTTACGGTCTACAGTTGATACAGCGTCAACTTGGCCAGTCGAGAGCATCATCTCTTGAACGCACTTTTCTGGCACGACTCCATTGACGTGGATCGTCGTTGACTGGAACATGTTCTATATCGATTGTATCTTTGGTGTCAAGGGACGGCTTGACATCAGGGTTATGAGGTAGCGACTTGGGTCCGGACACAGAAGTTGCTTTTGCAATGGTTAGCGTAGCCATCAGCTACACATCAAGCAATGGAGAGTCTGGAGCCTCTAACACAAGGCGTATTGCTTCTTATACAGTCAAAGGGGTCACTCACAAGGTCATCTTACACTCTCCCAAGTATATCGCAATGCCGGTATGACAAATGGCTACCGAAAAATGCACCTTGTACGTGTACGCACCTTTGGGTGAAGGTAATCTAGCCTGGCTATCCACAGCCGGAAATTGTTACGACAGAATTCCAGGAAAGTCTGTTCCAAGATTTCCAAAGATACTGCCGATTTAGTCCGTCTGCCGTACTCAAGCCTCGACGGTCACATTTGCGTTTGCCTCGTGATATCAGTCTGCGTTTTTCGAGCGGCAAGTCGAGTCCAATAGCACAACAGCAATCCCTGTTTGAAGACCTTAGTATAGTGCCCACTCACACGAGAGCAGAAGTGACGTTGTCCGGATCGCATATAGGAGCGACATAGCATATAAACAACACCTGCCAAGATGTGGAGGCACAGATACAATGTTATTCTGATGAATTGTCATCTAAATGTATGAGTTTTGTTACCACTCTTAACCTCGCGCATATCTCGCGGTGGTGCGCGAAAATTGCCATACTCTATGACTCCGGTACCTGTCATCAGTCAGGTAAGCGTGCGTATACAACATCTCGGCCGAAGGACAAAGGGGATGGATGATAAAGCGACATGGAGGTGAAAGGAGATTACGTGATACTGAATGATTGCAACAAAGGAGATCGAGAAAACAACCGGTCACGCACCCTTGGCTTTTTGCTTCTTTTTCTTCCTCGTGTCGAGCTCCTCAGGGGTCGGTGGGGGATCATCTAGCAGGTTCGGCACTGTCGCGTAATCAAATGCCTCATCCTCACCCGTGTCGTCCTGATCTACAGTTGGGGGTTTGCCTAAAGCTGTAGTTTTGATCCGTTTGCGCTTCTTCTGCCTAGCCTGACCCACGACTACAATGGTATCATCTGAAACAGGGGCGAGACGGGGCTGTCGCTGATCGGTAGGAATGAACGGGATTTCTACTTGTCCAAGGATGCCGTCAGGCGCTTCTGCTGAAGCCATGGTAGAGACGGACATCGCCGGTTGGGTTGAGACAGAGCCCGAGGAGACGTTAGATTGGGAGATTATTTGAGAACCGACTTGGATAATCTAAGTAATGAGATGAAGATAAGAAATGTGCAAATGCAGGGATTAGCTTACTTGTGATTGGTTAGGTGCAATGACGAGGGTCCGATGTATCCGTGTCACGAGGTCACTGAATGTATTCCTATTGGTTGATATAATTGGTGCTGAACTCTGAAAAGGATGATCGCATCATGAAAGTATGCAGGCAAGTGGGCTAACTTACTTGAGGTGTCATGCGAGAAGGTAACGCGGCGCCGAATAATGAACTTCGCGAAGCCGAGTACGAACTTCCTTCATCGGCCGCTGCGATCCGGCCGAAGAGAGAGGAGGATGCACGCTGAACAACTGAGGAAGAAGCTGTCAACCCCCACAGTCTAGATTTTGCAGTTTCTCCAACTACAGCGACTTCAGTCGAGGCAGCTGAGTCAACTGCTTCGACGTCTGTAGTAACGGCGGCAGCCTCAATGGCAACTCCTGAAGACGTCACTCGCTCCACAGCGGACTTAATGACTTCTGCAAGTTCACCTGCTCTCCGTCGTAGGACGGGCGGAACACTGGCGTGTGAGAAGAGCGCGAGAAGTTGAGCAGCATTGGAAGGTGATCGCTCGGCCACAATGAAAAGTTGGTGATTCGGGAGAACATATCTGGGTACCAGGTCAGTCAAAATATGAGCAGAGGAGGCCCGCCAACTCTGTGGAACCATTCACCATGGTCCCCAAAATATGGCGGCAATGTTTACCTCGTACTCTCATCCTCATCCTTTGCTATATCCTCCCTCCAACGATGCACTGCCCTGTACACCTCCCCATTTACACCACCTCGTACACCATTAATCTCGCTAGCACTATTGGTCAATGCACTCTTGTTCCATTTCCGCGCAAGCGTATCCCAGCCACCTGTACCTACGCCAAGCTCAGCGTCGTATGCCTCGCGGTCATATAACCTTAGCGCAGTGCGAGTCGAACGTGCCAACACGTCATTGAGTAGCACGTGAGCTGGCTTGTCGGATATAGTGCCCTTGATTATAGTAGATATTGTGGTCGAAAAAGATGCTTCTGAAGCAGTTATAGTCCGTGCACGCTCGATAAGGGAGAGTCGAAGTCGATCATAGATATACAGCAGGAAGTGAGTATCGGAGCGTGCATACATGAGCATCTCCTCTGGTAGTGGACTTCACAAATTGAATGTTAGCTGTTATATCATCAAGAGGAAGAGGATCAAGTTGGAGGTGAAACAAAGTTGACAACGTATGCAGAAACAAAATAGCACAGAAATCCCATCATGCGGAGCTCACACAGAACATGGGCGCGAATTGGTTCTACAGATGTAACATTCCATCGGTCCTTACTTCAAGACAAAACGAGTGAAGGTAGAAGTGAAGCGATAGTGAGAATATGACAGGGATACACTGACTGAAATAGATTTGATCGATCACAATAAGAACATAGGCATCAAACCTAAGGCGTCACCCCAGGTACGATCCGTCCCGTGATTTTGAGGGGGAAAGAAGAGAAAGCAAAGATATTTTCGACGTACCGAATGCGCCAATCGGCTAGCTGATACCGCTTATCGGGTATGAAGTCGCAGAATGCCTCCAGCAAATTCGCAAGGCCATGCTTCTGAAAGTCAAGCGCCCTTGAGGCATGATATGTGTCGAATAGTCCAACGACAAAAATATTGAAATCTTGCTGGAGCCACACAATATCACTCTCTGCGCCGTGGAAGACCTGAACGGGACAAGAATTAATCGAGCATAAAACTACTCCTGCCAATGACGCAAGCGCACCTTGACAATCTCTGGATCGGCAAAAATTTCACCGAGTGCGTTGCTTATCGAGTCTCGCACACTTGGTACCAGCAGGTCAATTATGAAATCTTCCTCGCGCGTGCTAATCTGCATCAGGCAAAGAAACCCTCTGTATGTGCGGTATGAGTGGTGCTCGAGGTCAACAGCAATTTCTTTCGCTGCTTTGAGCTTTGTGGCCATTGATAAGAGAGTAGATGGAGTCGAGACATATACGTGCTTCGAGACATCGGTACCTGTGAGAGAAGCAGGAAGAATGGTGGTAGGGGTTGGACTGAAGAGGTGAGTGGGGAACGTTGGATGGGTGAGCTCGTAATAATATGGGTGCGCCGATCTGCAAGAATTAAGACAGTAGTCGTCGCAAATTCAGAAAAGACGAACAGTTTTTGCTTTTCTTCCTCGTCCATGCCACTACTCTCGTCTTGGTTGTGGAATATGTACCCAAGCGGTACACGGGCACACCACTTGTGCTCAAGAGTACGGGCCGGGATATATGGTGACTCGTTCCGGTTGTCCACTTTTGTATTGAATAATAGTTGAGGCTTCGGTAGATAAGAAGCATGCTGTAGCGCAGGGTCAAGGCGTCCTCTCGGGACTGGGCGTCTCTATGCAACAATAAGTACTTAGCAATTATAAATCTCAAACATTTTTTGGATGGACCTTAGATGAATTATTGCTCTGATTAGGTAGAGCAGGAATCGTGATCGCAGGCTCTTTCTTGCGTCCCAAGTAATCATCCAAACACATGTCTGTCCTCTCAAAAAGTCTGTCCACCGGGTC
The DNA here is from genome assembly GCA_003313855.1 of Suillus sp. MG131. Classification (NCBI taxonomy): domain Eukaryota; kingdom Fungi; phylum Basidiomycota; class Agaricomycetes; order Boletales; family Suillaceae; genus Suillus; species Suillus sp. MG131. The sequence goes on along the minus strand of QLOO01001579.1, from coordinate 4,864 downwards.
AACAATCAAGGATTTGAAACCGTCCAAGACGTCCTCCTCGTCATTTAGTGGGCCACGGCCGATAGTGCTGCTATCCACAGAGTCTGCAAGTCGCACAAGCCTGTTGGTAAGCCGAAGGACTCGGGTGGACAGTGAATCAAGCTCTGCAGCAAATGAAACATGTATGGAATGGTGAAATTCTATGTCTGGTGGTAGTGTAGTAGCAGCGAGACGGGTTGTGGCCAGTGCAGCTGACTGCACAGAGGTCGCGTAATCAGAGAATGTACCAGGCAAGATCATAGAGGCAGATGGCCCGGTCACGGTGTCCGCGCTCGCCATGTGTTACGAGCCGAGATCTTTGTCAGTCTCACGTACCTGCTGCGCGTCGGAGAAATGTGTGCACAATAGCGGGTCCCCAAGGAAGGTTGGTTGACTCGAGGCAAAGTTGCGCAAAAAAATTGTCACGTGAGATCAAACCTGTAGAACTAGAACTATTACATTGTATGACTCGGGTACCATCACACCGCAGTTACACTGGTAAGTCTCAGTGATTTGGATCGCATATTCTAACACCGAGCCTTGGCGCATAGGATGGACTCTAAATATTCAAATTCGCTCTGTAAGCTTCAGTCCTGCCAGTCATGGTTCAAAACTTCGAATCGATCCGTAACATAGGTTTGATCATTTGCACGTTCAAGCTGATTCTGTTGGTGCTACACTGGATGCATCACTCTGGCAACCGGTTCGTGTACTGAAAACCGCTCACAAAATCGGCTAAGCAAGCCACCGCTTACCAAAGTAAAACCGGAAGGTGGCCTTCAATCTCCTTGATCGACATCATCGTCACCTTGCGGATCTGCATTCTGGTTTGGGAGCACATAACATCTGGTGTGCTCAAGGCCACACTGGCCACAATCCACCTATCAGTTGATTCCGAGCTTTTTCACTAATTTCAGATTCCTTCGTTATACTGCGCCTAACGCGCCGGTCATTCATGTGTTCTGCTCAGAATTGCTTATGATAGTGACTCGGGAATGCCTGAATAGTGTATCATATGCGCTAACCACTCAAAACGTGTATCAACCCTGACCGTGCAGCATCGACACTGCTATATAAACAACTCAGCAAGAATAATGTCCTCGTGTTGTATGGTCACTGAGTAATACTTTGCTTTAGGTATGTTGCTGTAAACCGGTTTCGGTTTTTCATCATTGCGTTTGTCGCCGGCATCAAATTTTCAAATTTGAACGTACTAATACTATAAATTGCTCTGAGCATATATCCTCTCAATGGTTACCCGTCATGAATTCACAACGCCGCACGCTGAAAGAGCTGACAGCAAACCTTGAGAGCTGCCAGGTTGTTATAAATGCAACGGATAATTTCTTCAGTCAAGGGTTTGTTAGCAATCCCATTGGCCCGTACCAGGATTTTCAGGCGATGTAAGTACTAGCACTTAAACGTTGACTCAACTGATATCTTCTAACACCCTTACCACGCGTTTAACAGCATCGACTCGGATGACGTTACACCAGGTGTTCTGCCTGTAGAATTAGCTCCCCCTGTAGGCTTGTCTCCATCCAGCACGGATCGTCAGTAAGTCCCATGCACCGCAAGGCTCAAGTCGGTACTTGACTATCTTACAGGTCATGGGACAGCTTTGGCTCGAGTCACATTGCTCCCCCAATGGTCGACACACAGACGGCATCCTCTGTTGAAGCCTACCTTGTCCGTCTTCAGGCGGTACACGGTCAGCAGTTGACAGTGAACGAGGCAATCTTGATTCTCAGGCAGTACCTGCAGTTAGCTAATCTTTCCTTGCATCACAATGCACACTTCGAACAATTTGCGTCTCCTTCGAAGCCACTTGTCGCTCCAGTCGAGGTTTCTCCCATGTCCTTTGAGGTTGCGGACATGGGTTCAAGAACCAGTGGTATTTCCACAGAGGTATCGGCTGTGTCTGACACCGAGAGTGCTTTCGGGATTTACGACATGACTTCTCTTCGTCGTATCTTTGTAGATGAAGACCGCCTCAAGGTGGAGTGCTTGTGGCCTAAGTGCGGGAGGATAATGATGAAAGACAATCATCCCCGTCATGTACGGGAGTGTCATCTGCATGCCAGAAGAGGAGTCGTGCGCACAAATAATGGCTTTCACAAACTTGTCGGCGGCTGATGCAAAGAGCTTTTCTGACGGACTGCATTTCGCTTTGATAGTAACACGTTTTATAAGATGTCGTACGATACACCATAGAGGATTCTAATCAGAATCCAAAGCACTCAAATAGATTTTTCCTGTACAACTATCAAAAGATTAGATCACGTGATCAAACGCGTGAGCGGGGCTCGAAAAGTCGAACCAACTCCACAACTGCACGGCCACGCGTTTTGGCGCATCTCTTCAACACCCGTAGCCTCTCGCTCTAAGTGCACTTTCCCTCGGAACATGGCATCAATAGGTGCGGTCACTAAACAAATCGCTGCCCTCGAAATCTCCTCGAAGAAGCACCAGCAATCTTCTCGTCCTGGCCATACCAAACAGCCTTCCCAAACAAATGTTGCCAAACTGCTCACAAAATATGCTGCACCCCATCCTCCTACAGCAAAACCCACTCAACCATCCGCTCTCCGTAACCAAACGAACACAAATGCTCCAGCTCGAACTAGTAGAGCGGTAACTCCTTCAGAACCTCAACCCGTACTTGATATCGGCAAGTATGATGGTGGCCTCGAGCTAGACAATGAGAAGAGGGGTGAAAAGGTCTTTGGAGAGGCAGCTGAAGCGCTTGCTCTCGATTCCAGTGTCTTGGGGTGAGTGAAGATAACGTTAGTGGCATCTCATCATCATCGTCATTGACATCTCCCTCAGAACACGGCCCACTCGAGAGTGGAGTCTCCCCTCATTCGAGATCGGTCGCCCTCTAGGAAAGGGAAAATTCGGGCGCGTGTACATGGTCCGCACTAAATGCGAGCCGCAATATATCCTCGCCCTCAAATGCCTGTACAAATCCGAAATCATCCAGTCTCGCGTCGAGAAACAGATTCGACGTGAAATTGAAATTCAACAAAATCTTCGACACCCCAACGTACTCCGCTTGTACGGCTACTTCCATGACGAAAAACGCATCTTTCTCATGCTCGAGTTCGCCGGCAAGGGCGAGCTGTACAAACAGCTCTCCAAGCATGGCAGCTTTTCAGAGAAACGGAGCTCGAGGTATATCGACCAGATGGCGGATGCATTGACCTATTTGCATGGCAAGCACGTTATTCATCGAGATATCAAGCCAGAGAATTTGTTGTTAGGAATCAATGGTGAGCTGAAGATAGGCGACTTTGGATGGAGCGTACACGCACCCGGCAATAGACGTATGACGCTATGTGGGACGCTCGATTACCTGCCACCTGAGATGGTCGAGGGAAGGGAACATAACGAGAAGGTAGATTACTGGGCTCTGGGTGTACTAACATACGAGTTCTTGGTTGGGAATCCTCCCTTTGAAGATCGGAACAGCGTTAACGGTAAGTAACCTATTACACTCATCCTTTCATCCAGCTAACTCTTTTAATTCTAAGCTACTTACCGTCGAATAGCTAAAGTCGACCTCAGAATTCCATCGCTCGTCTCTCCTGATGCCAGGGACCTGATAACACGGGTATGTCCACGCCGTGTCTCAGCAATCTACAAACTCTGATCGCCTTGCAGCTACTCAAATATGATCCTGAAGAGCGCATTCCACTAACTGATGTCTCACGACATCCATGGATATTGAAACATCGGCCCAAAGGGACATCCAGGGGGGGAAGTGAGGTGTAAATGTTGTTGATCTTTAGTGTGTTAATCTGGGCCTTCGGCACTGGTTTGCCAATGGATACCGTGTTTTGACTTGAACTAATATATTTGCATGAATGTTTGTAACTACTTCCTACGGAAGATTAACGCATCGGACTCGATAGAGCAGGCCAACCCCAGCTGTACATGCGAATGAAGTCAATTGAATTTTCGCGAGATCCCCTTTCATGCTTAACACCCTCCCACCAGTCGACGTCGAACCAATATTAATGAGCAGGAGCTTGTTCTTGGAGAGTTTCAAGACTCGAATTTGTTGCCCTTTGTATAAACGCCCAATAAACGACGAAGGAAAAAACTAATTTAAAACTCTAGATTCTCATTAGAGCGCGATAGCATACCGAAACCATTTACCTTGGGAGGCTTTCCAACCACTTGACCAACCAGATCATGATCCGTTCCGCGTAGCGTAGGATCCGAACACTAATCAGCCTTCCTGGCACAGCACACTGCAAGTGATTTCTCTAAGCATGCAGTGAGATGATCCTGCTGAACATGATAGGCCTAAAGCTGAGAGCAACACCAACCCCAAAGCTGAGTACACCTGGATCCGACGTTCATATCGGCTGCCCCCACTTGACGGGGAACGGGCGCCGACAAGTTGTAATCCAAAATTAGCACCTTCAGCAGTTTCAACTGCGGTGTCGTTGTCTCCACGAACGGCAGACCCATCTGCAAGACATCTGCCCTGGGTGATCAATACTCCACGAGACCTTCATTGTGATCCACCGCGAAAGCTATCCCGCAGTAATCATGAAAAAGATAGAACATCATGGTGACTTCTGGAAAAGTTCCGGTGGTTCCCGTGCAGTACGAACGCGGTAATTAATTTATGTCTTACGTGTATCGAGCATTGGTCGGAGATGACGGGCGCGTTCGAGGAGCTGGAGAGGAAGATCTGAGGCTCAATTTAGCACATGATAGATGGTTACCTATCCATATGACGGCACCTACGGGTTCGGACGCGAAGAGTACTATCATTCCCTATAACATGCAAAATTTTCAGCAAAACTTTTGTAGCTCCTCAGCAACATCACAT
>QLOO01001575.1:0-65419 GCA_003313855.1 Suillus sp. MG131 | reverse complement strand
CACTAAACAGCTTGCAGATCTAGTCCGCGCGCAGCTGTGTGGCATCGATAATGATGTCGACCCTCTCGCACTGGCCGCTTTGGTGTTCCGCTGCTCCAATTGTCGGTTACATGTCACTTATCCATCAGCACTTACCCACCCTTGCCTGCATGCTAAGACATTTGACAAACCGTGGGTCCAACTTCCAATGGAAACAACAGCGCTCGGTAGAACGATGTCGCCAGTAGAAGTTTACGAGAAAGCAGCAATCGAAGCATTCGAGATGCACCCATGGAATTGCGCTGTTCTGGAAGCAGACGGATACACCAAACGAATACATAATCTCTTCCAAGCTCTCGGACGAGACCCGAATTCTACTGTGGTGGACGATATGGAATCTTGTCCAATTCGAGTAACTTGTAAGAGTTGTTCTGGAAGTCGGAATCGAATGATTCTGACTTACCGCACCGCCGTGTGTACATTCTTTAATCTACTTGTAGGTCTATGCTCATTTCATTTTGCAGCTCATTCACTTGGTACGAAACCACAGCGATAGCGAGGACGATGCCGTGTGGGGTGTTGTATGATTAAGTTGTGCGGATATCGGACCTGCTCGAGTTCGGAATTCATATATCCAATACCCTTTTCATGCAGTGTAGGCGCTATATAATTTGTTCCTCCCAAGTTCTCCAATGATATTTGTGACCACCCATTCGGGCTTATCGTACATACTGATACCATTCAAGCAAATCATGAAATGGTGACCTCGAAGGAATGCGTTTGTTCACATTCTCGGTCAGTGCTTTGGGTTTGTCGAACAACTGAAGTTAATATTTACTCCGGATAACTATCTATCATTTTTCAATTACTCCAAACGCTACTCTGACAAGAGGGGAGATAGAGAGGCGATCCTGAGCGAGTAAGATGTAGATTATCGCACTAATCTAAAGCACGAAGGTATGAGTGCTTGACATCTTCGCAACGATGCTTTACGATTTTCCTAGCATGAGCCGCCACAACGATACCTTATTCCAATCTGCTGCGTTTGTTTGTTGTCCTTGGTTCTTCCGTTGCTCGACAGCCCAGTCGTAGACGGTCTTCATTTGAGGATAGGCCTCGCGGACTAAATTTAACTGTGCTTCAAAGTGCTCATGTTGCCCAGTTGTTCTTGCCGTGTGCATGTTTTCAAAATGCTGAACCCTGACTTACATTCAAGTCGAGTCAAAAGGGGGGAGCAATTGCAAAACTCACAATTCTTGCGTTGACTTATTTAACGTTAGAAGCATAGTAGCTAAAAATCCAGGAATGGAGGGAAGGGTCCGACCTGTTGCGCGTTTGTAAGATGCATGTTGCTCGGACATGGTGAGCAGATCCCCAATAACCACGAGTATCTGGTGTTTATATTTCTCAGGGTTCTTCCATTGAATTGTCAGCGGTTGTTGATGCTCCTCCCGTCTAAAGTACTTTACCTTGAACACGGCAGCAGCAACATGACCAATATCTTTCGGGTCCTTGGTGGAGTTTAGAGCAGGGTATAAACGTATGCAGGATAAACTCACAATCACCCCGAGTTTCGAGTCCTCTTTGAGTCCACGAGTCATTACAGCCACGGTAACGGAACCAATGAAGTCGTTATAATTGTCTAAGAAAAATCCTGGGCGCAATATCCTGAAATATCAGAATTAGTTAGGTCCAGTCCGAAACTCGAAAGGCTCACGTCCATGGGAGACCTCTCTCACCGAGGGCCTGGACATGTCGCTCTGCAAGTACTTTGGCGCGACCCGATAACTTCTCCATTTCATCGCTCTGTTCGCCACCACGTTCGGCGGTCGAGTAAATGTATACCGACACCCCATATTCGAGCGCTAGATCCGCCATAAACTGTTATACTCCAGTATAAATATGCTTGCGCAATAAGATATTTGAAATAATTGCACCTTTCCCTGTCGCTCCTCCCCGTCTGCGTTCGCACCAAGCCCGGGAAATGCCAGAACGCAGAAGACACCCCAAATTCCACCTGAACCTTTTGCGTCTTCGTAGATTTTCCGCATGGACTCTGGCGAGTCAAGGTCTCCCTCGACCACTCGTACGTGTCTTTCCTGGCCCAAGCGTTGTGCGCTCGGACTGGAAGCTGACCTTGTGAGAGCCAGCACTCGAAAGGTTATGTCATCCGAGTCCGAGGTGGGTTGAAGAGCCTCGATGAGAGCTCGACCTTGTTTGCCTGTAGCACCTGTCACTAGGATAAGTCTTGACATCGTGCTGGATCAACTGCTGAATCGCCAATTGAGCTGGGGTGTCATTACATAACTTGAAGTTGCGTGTATACGTTATAGATCCTATGATGATCTTATGTCACTGTCACGGTGGCAACACAGTTGTGATGTATATTTGATCGTGAGACCATCATTTTTGCTAAGAGATTTATCAAGAATTTAATTATGAAAATAACTTATGGAGAAAAGTCTGCAAAAACTCCCTATTCAATGAACACCATTCTAGATTTTCAGTCTTCAGCTGAACGGCACCAAGGAACCGAGGATCTGACGGATGGACGGCTATATGCGCAGCAGCGCGTACAGATCAGGGGGGGAAAGGAGGAAAGACGACAGGGACGCGCGTTGTCGAGGACGCACAAAATTCGAACCCCGACCCGGCACGAGACTCGGCTCTGTGACAACTCCCTATTCAGTGAACACCATAATCTGGATTCTGGATTTTCAGTCTTCGAATTGAATACTTACGCCAATCTGACGATACTCCTCTTTACTACTATCAATGACCAGGTCGTTACGCCCAACATCAAATTGACAAGGATTCTGCCAAACAACGTATCGTAACTCAGTCAACTGGTGGAACTCCTCGATTACTAGTAGCATCGCCTGGCACTAGGCTGCGCTTGGTCTCTCCTAGACACTCCTCTATCACAAACAGACGAAGAAAACCCGTTTTTTCTAGGCCGCACTGGAAAGACGGACTGGACCCGCGACTGTACTAAGATCTGCTTAAGTGGTAAGTAACCTTTACATTTCCATGGGGCAATGCCAGTGCGGTCCAGTTCAGTCATAAACTTATCGACACTCAAGAGACTCGAAGGCACATGCATTCGACGTAATTTGGGGGAAGGAGCACTTACACTATTGTGTACATGCGGCGTTGAACTCCCAGATCTTTGCTGACTTTGGCTACACAGGATATAAAGCGACTGCGACGAAACCGAGGGAAGTTAGACGCAACTATCGCTTTATTAACAGCAGATCAAAACGATCAAGTATGATTTGTGCGATTTGATCTCATTCACTCACTTACGTTCTGTTGCAGAAATGTCAGCTCCTCCTCGTTTCCTCAGCAGCGTTCATGCCGAATACCCCGACGATGACTCTGTCAAAGAAGTTTCGCTACACGCTGCAGGATTCGAGGTACACTCTGATCGTCATGTTCTCCTCCAATGGCTGAACGGCACAAAAGACGATGTACCAGTGAATCAGATCGTGCAGCTGACGGGTCAAGCTGGCAACTACAACTACTACGCGCCTGTTGTGACGTGCATAGATACTACCATTCGAAACCAGATCATCCCTGTGGGGACATTTACTCGTGCACAGAGAGACCAGATTCTCTTCCTTGCCGATCAGGTCAGATTTCAGAAGACCTCGATCACCAACAACTGCAGGGTTTGGTTGCGAGAGTTGCTGGTGGCCATGGTTGATGAGGAGCTGATCACGCAGGTGAAGTTTGATGAAATCGTTGAGGCAGACCCTCTCCAGATGCGTCAACCAGAGCGATAATCTCAAGTGAGTGGTGTTTAGAAAACCTATCCCAGTTGTTCATGATTCTGTGATCCAGCTTCTCATGAACTAGTAGCGTGAGGTAATGATATGGAAATAAGTCTTGTGTGTGATATATGGTAGCTTGGAGCTGAGAACTGCCAGCAAAGAAGACGGTGATAGTAGGCGTCGGACAGTGAGTGAGGTGCTCTTTGTGTATCAACACTTGTAAGTAAACGGCAATTGATCATGGCGTATTAATACATCCTTGAAATAATTGCTCTACGTTGTAGAATAAGAAGGTAGGCCTGCAGACTCGCATAAATGGCACGAGCATTACAAATAACTGCTCTTTACACAGCGTCATGATTTGTATCCAGATGATGTCCCTTGGCACTGATCATCGACATCTCTATATGACTGGAAAATGGTCCAGATAATGAAGGTTGGGTGAAGCTAGGGCTCAGACCAGTGGTCCCGTAGCTGATGTTTGAATTATCTTCCGCGGATGGGTCAGAATAGAAATTGCGCGTGCCAAGCACGAGCCGGCTCCCAAGGATGATCGTAGTGGCAATAAGCGCGGAATTCGTGATCTCCAGGTAAATTGACTAAACGGAAAAGCTTAAGTGACCTGAAGGGTGAATCGTCGAGAGCCACATTACCGGAAGACCAAGATACAACGCCGTGGCGATACCACATCCGGCCATTTCGCTGATAAGTACAAGAGTTTTGAATCGACAACGAAAAGGATAACAACATGATAACGCTTACACAAAGAAGTATATCGTATTATACTTGACCAGTGTCGCCATCGTGTTGTGAACTCTCTTCCCAGTAATTGTACGGGTATTTTTCATGTGCTTGAACACAACGGATATGGCAAGGACGAAAAGCAGAAGCTCGAAAGCAAAAATGGGCATGTAGATGGCCGTAAAGCTTCCATCGATAGTCGACGTTGCGCACATGTTGAAAAGCCCGGGTATGGGTTCATTGGTATATGTTAAGGAGTGATCGAAGTTCAGCGCCAGGACTGTGCAAATAGCTGCTATTTCGAAGACAAAGCAGACTCCTGTGAACGCCAGAATCTTCTTGGACTTGCGATACATGGCGTAAATGCGCAGTTGCATGATCACTAGTGATGCTATCAGTTTTTTTCTGCGGGTATGGATGGAACGGTGTACTTTGTGTGGCCCATACTGACACAAATGGCCCGTAGGATTGAAACTGAAATAGAATACGGCCTACAAATGATATCAGCTTTGAAAGAAGAGTGTCTGCAGAAGGCTACGCACAGCTGATGCAAAGAGTGTCGTCGATCAACGAGTGAACATAAATTAGACATGCAAGCTGGTTCGCATGGACTTACGTCTATTAGGAACTTGTTAGTATGATATGTTGCAGGGCAGTCTCGCTTGTCTTACATTGACTGAAAACGTCGAGTTCATGAATACTATCGTACGGTCGTCAGCAACGCAATTTAAGACAGAAAAGATGAAACTGAACATATTGCACTAATTCTGGAAGAAAGATGAGTATGTTTTTTTCCACATAACATTTCGCTTACATTGAAATGGCATCCCCAAAGTAGCGGGTCTACGGAGTTGCTGAATCAGACGCCTGATCAATCAGCGAGCTATAGCATCACTGACCGCAAAGTAAAGGTATGTCACAAGAGACTTGGATCTTTTCTGATGGACCATGGTCACTGAGGCGAGGCCTCTACAAGCTACCGGGAAGACATACCCAAATCAAATCCACCTGTTCATGGATATGTGAATGATTCTCGGCCGAGGACCAATCAAACTCACCTCTCGTTGAGAACAGAGCACTAAGTTGAGGTTTATCAGATGGATCACTTTCAAGTATTTAGAGAGAAACTCACCATGATCGTACAAGACAACGAATGTTGATGCCACTAGTAATGAGGGGTTCAGCACCTGACTTGTACGACCAAAGACTAGTACTTACATTGAAACATCCTCCCCATCTGAAGGATGCGTATATCGTCGAACAGTATGGATAGCTCAGCTTCCATGTTGATCTACCCTCGGGACTTTAGTGATCATCACCAATATATACGTTCAACACTCACCTACTTTAGAGTATCGTCGGCGTTATGAAAGCGGCCTCGAAACCCATCCATGCACTGTTATATACCTATCCCCCGTCTATCGTGGAACCATTCCAGAGTCCCGATGCACTATGCTTAAAAGATAGCGGAAATCGGATCGTTCCTACATAAAACAACACTCGTCACGGTCATTGATCTACCCCTGGATGAATAATCTCAGTTATCTGATCTTGCACAGGTACTGATAGCAGTATTGCAGACTATGCTCCTCGGGAAACGGAAAAGCGCTGCTTCACTGATTGAAGTTGCCAGGCAATCATGACGCAAGGTGAGCTTCGTGATGTGTATGCACCACTGATCGGCACTGCAGTAAATATTCGGCAAGATAATATTTCATCGCAGCAGGTCGTAGAGCAAGCGTAGAGTGTGGCAGATTTAATGCCAACGATCAGAGACCCGGCGGCGAAATCATGGTCGACCGATGAGAGCGAACGAGCGGGAAGGTCCCTGAGAGCCTGTGCAATGATACGATCCGATGGACTCGTTCGGGGATAACAGGGGATAACACGGTCATCATGATCGAATGCGACAGACAGTGCCCCAAATCACGAGCGGGGCATGCGGATGTAAATTCAGTGACAGAATAACCTGTTCAAACGTTCATGTTCCATCCATCGAGCAGACGCAACAGCTGTGCGCGCTTGAGATCAATCTCGGTCCCGGCCGCTCGAGGCTGTCTGTCCACAGATCAGTAAATGGTGATGAGCATGAATATGGTAGGGCCACCTAACGTCTTGGTGTCAGTTACAACGTGACTGCGTGCAGAACATCATATTCGATACCCGACATTGCATATGAGGTGCACACCTCTCGTGAATATCGCCTGGCGCCATGTACATATATGTACATCGCCTCACGACCATGATACTACAGCTCAGCAGACCAAGGTCCCGTAAGAAACAACAGATCAAGAAATAAAATTACATGTACACAAAATTACAGTAGCCATCAACAAAGGACCGTGACTAAAAAATACTGCCCACTGTCCAAAAAGAACGACACCGCAGAAGAGATCAACTCTTGAGAAAAATACATTCTATGGGTATCCAAGAAAGATCTCAGTTCCCGAATAATCGGAAGATGAAATAGAGTAGGGATCCTATGAATCGGACTCCTGATAGGGCAGCACTGTGTTGGGATCAGCAAGGATAACTCCGTATCAATGATTGTTGTGGTGTGCTTACAGCGCGATAAACAGGAAGCTCAAATAAGGGTTAAAATTCGAGCCCTGGGATGTTGCAAAGTGGGTGTTCACCCAATTCAAGAACGCCTGCGAAGTGAACACAAGAATCATCAACCTATTTAAAAAAAGACCAGATTAGCAAAGTCTCAAAAACACGCAAATCGACTGACATATTGGTTCCAACCCACGCAAGTACAACGTTAGTACGGCTGTTTCGGTCATGGTCGGCTTGCTTTGTAGCAGCATCACGGTGAGATTTCTCTTCAGGTGCTTTGACCTTGAGTGCTGAGCGGGAAGCTGCCCACATGCGGTCGACGTCTTCCCGAGCGGTGGGGATTTCGACTTCCATCATGTCCTTTCCATTCTCGCCTTTGACCTTCTTGGCTCCGCCGAGATCCTTCGTAGAGCCGTTGTCTCCTTTGGTTCCCCTGGACATGTCGTTAGATTGAAGAGAGGAGACTAGTGGGACCACTTTTACCAGGTAACATCGTGCAAATTACACATGGCATACATCACTGTCAACCAAAGTTAATATCGTCTCCGTACACAATGAAAGACGCCCATACTCAAGATATTAACATCTATGATGACAATATCAACATCAATATTACCAAGAAAACCGACATGGGTGCTTACAGCTTGGGAGCAGGAACATGTATTGGATGAACGAAGTGAACATGTGCCATGGCTCGAAGTGCATGAACGATGAAAAGAAGTACAAGCCATACGTAGCAGCGAGTGAGATGACGATCTCCCGGAAGGCTTGGTTCGTAGCGACGAGCCTAGTCGGAAACGATAAGCCATCGCACCAACATACTTAAATCACTAAAATGCTCACTGAGGGAAATCCTTCCATCCAGCAACGGTATGAGGTACAGCAAGGTACACTGTCCATCCGGCGCACCAAAGCGTGATGACGTTACAAATACCAAAAAGTACCATGCAGAGCGAATAAATCCATTTGGACCCCTGGAAAGAATGGAGTTAATATTTGCAAATTGTCTGTCAGGGGTCAAAGTGCATACCTGTGGCCGGTTTCCTAACGAACAGACGGTGACGACGAACAGGAGGGCGATGTAGAGCTAAAATGTCATTTTAGACCCCATCCTCGTTTATAAAGGACTGGCTCCCCACTTTCAAGAAAACCTGGAAAATATCTTGTCCCGCTCCTTGGCTCAGGAAGTTAAAGGCACCATTTGTGGTCGTGGTTGCCGATGAAACCAACTATGATAGCCTACATCAGACTCGTCGACGTACAAGGACAAGGGACTACTGACAAAGAAGAAAGCCAGGTAAAAGTTCGCAAGTGACGTCCACGTGAATAAGAGCTGGACTGCATTATAAATGAACTCGATCTATACGGGCTTTTATTAGTAATGTCATGCTGATGAATCTCCCGTACAAACCTGGAGTACAAGCATGCGAATGGGGTTTTGCCCAGATGTCCAGATCCTGTAGAAGAAGATTGTCGAATGAAAAGAAGCGAACAGGGACCCATTCAGCCATCGGCGACGCTGAGAGATGAATTCGGGAACCTGGGGAGATATGTGAAAACATATCACAATAGACCAATCTCTACTCACGGTTGTGGGAACATCCGTAGCAGCCTTGGCACTCTTAACATATTTGAGACTATCGAAGCGCGTTGAAGGAGCTGCGTAGCGCTGAAGGTAATAATGAACTTACATCCAGCCTTCCCGTTTCTTAGTGACAATTTCAAAGCACAGAATACGGTCCTCAGCCAAGTACATGTTTCGCTCTGGAACAATCGTTGATGGGACAAGAAATTGGAGGAAGCATATCGCATACCAAAGAGCCCGGCACCGCCAGAACCTCCGCCATGCATAGCCTCTCCCTTAAAATACGAGGCAAGGGGGCCCTTGCCGTCAGGACCGTTCAGAAGGGCCCTGTATCTATAGGCGCTAAATGCACCAGGAAGCACGCTGATGTATCCGAACACGCTCTTTTGGGAGATCAGGGAGTTGATAGTGTAGCTAATAATAGTCCACTTACCTCAAGTGGTTTGTCGAGGATATTAGACATTTTATACTGTCACACCATGTCAAAATCGATGCGTAAAACTAGAACTGCAATCAAATTACCTCAAAGTTCTGAGAAGCAGCTAGAGGACTCGTCAAGAGCAGCGAGCAAGCTCTGCCAGTGTCGACACAAATCCTAGACAAAAATCAATCAAACAAAGCAAGGGACAATAAGTGTCACGCACTCTCCACATGCTCCTCCAACGTTAGAGTGTTTATCGAAGCCTAAAGAAAGCATCATCAGGCAAAATCTCGAGCGAACGATATCCACTCACATTTCCACAACTCGTAGATTGACGTGCTGGTTGGCTTGGTACCAACGTCCAGGAGAACACAGACTATGTATAGAGTCAGTGTTAGGAACCCCTCGTGGGGTAACGCGCCTACCATTCGGATTGATCAATGGACCGAAAGCGTTAAAGAACCAGCGGTGGCTGTTGAGCTTCTTCTTGTTCTGCTCTTTTAAGCAGAAGATGATCTGAACTGGGCAGTTCCCAGTAGATACCTCCCCAGTCTCCGTAACAACTACGTTTGAAGTATATCTGCAGATCATTAATTTAACCAAGGCATACCTTTCCACTCAATCTACTCACTCAAAAATGTGAGCAGTCACATCCTTTCCTGCCACTGAGTCCTTAGCGATGCCCTCTTGGTAACAACCCATCTAGGGACAACTTATAAGCAACAAACCAAACCGATAACGGGTAAGCTCACAAGAGTGAGAACTTGAAGTGTCCGCTTGTTGACTTTGCTGCGTCCATCTGAGACGATACATACAACGACCTTCTTCCACCCCTCAGGACCCCAAGTTCTCGATCTCGTCCGACCACAGAGGTGGGCGATATTCTTGATAACGCTGAAAATAGATTAGACACGTGTCCCAACATCCGCGGGCAGAACATACGCATTCATAGTCTTCACAAAAAGAACTTCGTCTTCATTGTACATAGTCATAACGATGAAAAGCTCGGTGTGGCGGCCGTAGAGATATGGCCTGAGAGAATACTTCCTACGCATGAATTCATCGGGGTCGCATGTGGCGGCGGTGTAGCGCATTTTTGTCATTTCTTCGGCGCTGTTCATGCCATGCGGGACGATGTGGGATGGGACTGCGACATCGAGGACCAAATTACCGTTCTGAAGCTCGACATGACGGACAGAGCGACGTTTCATGAGTTTCTCTCTGGCTACAGAGTAACCTGTACTCATTTCTCTGAGTGGGCCAGGGCGTACCGGGACGGGAGGGTAGTCTGGCTGGTATGCATAGTACGGCATTGAGGGGACGGGGGGAGTGTGGATGTGAACCTGGCTCATCTCGTACTGGGGATTGAGGTGCACCTGAGAACCATGGAATTGGCTACTCTGGACGGATTTGGCAGATCCTGGTCTGTCGTCCCATTGGTTATCATAAGCAGGGTATTGTTGGTTATGATTAGTAGGCGCTGGAGGGGGAAAACCTGGGTGAAGCGGTGTACCGTGTGCAGAATCATAGTAGGGATCTTGCTGGCGGTATGCCATGTTCTGCTATAATATTTTGCGGGTGCGAAGAGGCGATAGTCTACGTTGCTATATAAATTTTATTGTGAGTCGCACAAAACGAGCGTTAGGATTGAAAGAGAGAGATGATTAGAGACTGAAATGAATGACCGGACGCTCGCAGACTTTGTCGAAAAGACTGTCGATGGGGGGAGGAAGAAATGTATTGGCGCTGGTTTCAACTGTTGTCCGCTCGACAATCAGGCGGCCATAAAAGGAAGCTAACTCCACCGTGTGCGTAAAGGATAACAGAATAATTATACTACTACTATAATTTCGGAGGTTGTCTCGACTGTGGCGCCTCTGGTCATTTCAAGTTGGGACCCGCTGTCGTCGCGCTTTTCAAGGTACAATCAAATGGCCACCTGTGCCCACCAAAGGGTTCTGGCAGATCTTGGATCCTGTCTTGATGTTATCACGCTGGCATAGGACGGCGTTCTGTTCTGCTGAGAAAAAAAAAGAATAGCTATGCTAATTACAGACATAGTATATGATTTAGCTAGTCTTGTTCTTGTCACATCGTGATCAAATGCGCAGAACGTGAGATGTAACTGCTCCGAGCCAGCACCCATGGGTACACCTGAATGATCATTGTTTCATGGCACCACTGTACGGCAGCTTCACGTGGGTCAAGGGCAGTACGTGGTGCAATGGATGTCGAAGGCAGCCGAGCTGGTCTTCCCTTTGCTGTTGTACTGACCAATTTAAACTCCGGTTCCCACGGCTCTCCCCCATTACTTGTTTGTTTTCTCTCCTTGTTCATCTACGTAGTTCTGTTCCGCTCTTATCTCTCAGACTATCACAACAGTCTTCAATCTTCAGCTCAAGATTTGCGGTGAGTTGTCTGTTTTTGTTATTTTTCAAGTAAATTTCCATGTCGTTCCACACCATAATGACCGGCCTCGAGGCTACCACGTTGGCCTTGACACTACCCCAGCTCAAGTTAAAAGCCTGGATAGCTTGTCTGGCTCCCTATCGCCATCAAGAACCCTCGGAACCCATTCCTTTCTTTCTTTTTCATAAGCGGCTACCTTTTCCATGTGTTTCCTGCACTTCCTAGTTCGACGTCAGCCACCTCCGTTACAACCGTAATTGCCACGACCCGGAACACACTATAACCTGCCCTTCTTAGCTATTTAATCTCCTTCTCATTTTCTTCCTGTCTCTATCAAACCCCCATACTCACTCGACTTTCTTTTCATCAGCCTCCATCTTACACCCTCCTGACCAACAATGGCAGACAGCTCAGCACACCGACTTGACCTCCGTGTCGGTGGGAAATACAGACTCGGCAAGAAGATTGGTTCGGGCTCCTTTGGTCAGTTTGCCACACCCTTATATGCTCCCTTTTTAACTCTTTCAACAGGTGACATCTACCTCGGAATCAACATCATCTCCGGTGAAGAAGTCGCTATCAAGCTCGAGTCCGTAAAAGCCAAGCACCCCCAGCTCGAGTACGAGTCAAAGGTCTACAAGACTCTCGCCGGCGGTGTTGGTGTTCCCTTTGTACGCTGGTTCGGCACCGAGTGTGACTACAATGCTATGGTCTTGGACCTTCTCGGTCCCTCTCTAGAGGACCTTTTCAATTTCTGCAACCGCAAATTCACCCTCAAGACTGTCTTGCTCCTTGCAGACCAACTCGTGAGTAAATTCCACCGCAGTCACCGTCTTCGAGAACTGACGCGCCACTGTATCGCCACAGATCTCCCGTATCGAGTACATCCACTCACGCAACTTCATTCACCGGGATATCAAGCCAGACAACTTTCTCATGGGCATAGGCAAGCGTGGCAATCAAGTCAATGTCATTGACTTTGGTCTCGCGAAGAAATTCCGCGACCCAAAGACCCACTTGCACATTCCCTACAGGGAAAACAAGAACTTGACCGGTACTGCTCGCTACACCTCAATCAACACCCATTTGGGAGTTGAGCAGGCCCGTCGTGATGACCTCGAGTCTCTTGCCTACGTCCTCATGTACTTCTTGCGCGGCGCCCTCCCTTGGCAGGGACTCAAGGCTGCTACTAAGAAGCAGAAGTACGACAGGATCATGGAGAAGAAGATGACTACTCCCACCGATATCCTTTGCCGCGGCTTCCCCAATGAGTTCGGCATTTTCTTGAACTACACTCGTGCGCTTCGCTTTGACGACAAGCCTGATTATTCTTACCTCCGCAAGCTCTTCCGCGACCTCTTCGTTCGTGAGGGCTTCCAGTATGACTACGTCTTCGACTGGTCTGTCCAGCGTGGCGCCCAAGATGATGGCGCCAGCACCAGCCAGAAGGCAACCACTGGCAGGCGAAAGGTCGTTCAAGAGGAAGAAGAACACCGTGCAAGCGACAGGATGTAGGTGCCCGTCACATTTCTTTCAATTCTTTCCCTCGCCACGGTCCTAACTTTTTTATAGGCTTCGTTCTCACACCCGTCAACAGCAGGCAACTACTGCTGCGGGTCAACCCCGTCCTCGTGGTAGGGACGACGCCTGGTAATCGCATCCTGGTTCCTCTTGGTTTGTTTTCGTGTGCAGGGCACGCCCCAAGTGCGACCGAGAATGGGGGTGGAGGGAAGGTGCAGGGGTAGCTCGGTTGCTGTTGGATAGTGTCATAGATGGTCTGTCGCGGTTTTGCAAGTCCGGTTGGGTCATCTCGCGGGTTACGAGGTCGAAACGTCATGGTGAGGGGCACGCCAGGTCTACTTGCGCTGGTTTGCTTTCATCTTTCATTGCGACGCGTTCAATTTCGACATCCGCATTCATGTCCTACGTCGCAGTCACTTTGCATTCCTTGATCGCTTTCGCATTTCGAGTCTGTCTGCGACTCGTCACACCGCCGATGAAGATCATACACTTGCCTCTCCTTATGTATTGTACGGACGCTATTTCTCTTCACGTCGCTTCTGAGCTTCCCTGCGTGTACGCAAGGATGCAAGGAAAACGGCCGCCTACTTCCTTACTCGCTTGATACTTCTCTTTCCATTAGCGCCCGTTGATGGTTCTCATCTTATTGAACCCCAACCCCCCATGTTTCTCAACCCATAATCCTGTTCCAAGCCATTTGAACTCGCAGAAACTTTTTTTTCTTTATTTCCCTTGCACCATCACCGTTCATGATCATAGATTCCCCGCTGTGAATACACACGCTCGTTGGATATCTTTTTTTCATATCTCTTCCTTTGGTTTTTCCCATCACTTATCACATATCCCCCTTGCGCCAATTTTGTGTCTTTTTTCCTTCTGTTCTCCCCTTTACGTATACTTTGGTAGTTCGTTGCCTTAGTTTTGTGGAGGTGCGCTGACAGGAGAGGGCGCCACGGATGGGTTTTTGCAGTGGAGTGGAGAGGAGGAGAGGACTTTTGTAATCATGACGAATATTTGAAATCCAAGTTGAAATTGTTTCTGTGTCGGACACGCGTCAGCTGGAGTTTGCACCTCATTGATTTTCAACCTTGTCGGACATTGCAGTGGCGTTAACCTTATCACAACAAGGCGTAATCTCAACTATTTCAATTCAAGGTAACTACTACATATCACAACTTGGCAAATGATACGCAGGCTCGGTCAAAAGACTGAGACTTTCGTCCTGGGTTATTTAATTTGAAACACTAACAGAATCGATCCGGAACAACGCGCAACCACTCCGATGGGTTCTTGAGCGAGTACATGGAATGCATTTCAGCAACCACGCAGGCCAAGTGTTCATTGGCAGATGGATTGGGCAGAGGATCCGTAGTCAACGCCGTCTAACAGAACTAAGCAATAGATCGGGAAGTGAGAATGATTGACATACCAAATAAGTTCCGTGTGCCTTTGAGATACCTCGCAAGGACGCGAAACTTTCAGAGAGGAGAGCCATATCATGACGATAAAACTGCGATCATGATCAGATCATGTTTGAAGATCATCTCTTAGAGAAAGCCCACCTCGCCCCCTATATGAGTGCCAAACCAGCGCTCAACAGTCGTCGAGACAAACTGATAGGGCGGCCCCACAACTACCCGTAGATAGAAGTGGACCTAGCTCGAGTCACCCTGTGCAAGGCACATTACAGTAAGAACTATGGATCATGAAATGTTGAGGAAGTCAGCTTACTGGCACTGCCGTGGCAAAACCAAGGTCGTCTCGCAAATGGTGGGGTCACGAGCAGATAGTACTAGTTTCCCGAAGGAAAGGAAGCGAAGGGCTGCGGGGTTATATAAACGGATGTCGTGTTTAGGGGAGGTCCATTGGAAACCGTGACCTCGCTGGATCCAGCACACTAGTGCTCATTCTTGACGATCCACTGGAATTTCCTGGGATGATCGTAACTACGTCCAAAGCCATGCTTCTATCGTATCGATGCATATTTCATGCATCATGCACGTCGTGTTTTAGGAAGTGAGCCATGGAACGTACATTTCCGGTTCACCGTGACTGATGGAAATGTCATCAACCCTCAGGAGGTAGTGAACAGCATCGATAGCCTTTCTCTTTCGAACGACGAAGGCCCTATGTCTCCATCCTCGTTGGATGCCTCATGTTGCCTTTAGATCCACACCTGGTTAAATAGGATATCCCTGGCATTAATCCTCGGGGATACATAGCCTTATGAATGCGACTTCTTTGTCCGAGTCGGTCTTTCTCTGTCATGATAAACGCCATGAGGCCGTTTGGAGAGCGCTCGGCCGCACAACTCAAAAGAATCCTATCAGGCCCTGACCGGAACCAGTCCATGCAGTGCTTGAGCAAGGTATTGATCCGTCCGAAGCCGCAATACAGCCTTTCGGCTGCAACGTAGGCTGCAAGCTGAAGATATATAACTGCTTTTGCTAACTAGGGATCTTCTGTCGACTCAAGAATGCAAGTGCTGTATCCAACAGGGTTTCTAATATATAGCCCCACAGCTCTTCTTACCTTTCCCTCGGGAAACTAGTACTATCTACTCGTGACTCCACTCTGTGAGACAGTCTGCGGTTTGCCGGTGAGCTGACTTCCTTGACACGTTTGTCGTCCATCGTTCTTATCGGGCTACTTCCATTTCCTACTTGAGAGTTATGGAAATATTAACCTACCCACTTATGTCTCTGGTGAGCTTCAAGTGGTTGGGAGGAGATGTTGAGATTTCATCGAAAGAGCGCCCAGTGCCTTAAAAGTATTCTCCAAACGCCATGAAGCCGTGTGGAGAATGCTCAGCCGCACTGGATATGGCTTAACTAGCGTGGTCGCAGTCTCTGGGGATTTGAGAGGTGTAGAGCATTTCTATCCCAGTACACCTTAACACTCCAACAATATCATGAAGACAATGCATGCATTGCCTTGCGGCTCGGAGCAATGACCAGCGTACTGCGACAGATTTTAATTGGCTCGTGGACTTCCTGGTACAGCTCTGTACATCCACCGCGAGGGGATTTGATGCTTCCATGGGAGATGAATTGCTCGTAAATACTGAGTGCCATGCCAGGTCTGGGGAGAATTATGATCCAGAAGTGACCATTATATTGCGGACTTAATGTCCTACACCATGGCTGCAGTCTATGTGATGATTCAGAAGGGTGCCCAGGCGGTGAGGAAGAAGCTCATTACACTGGGCCGGAACCACGGCCCCCATATTGACATCGCACCCCCCCTGCAGCGACGACATTGGCACCAAGATTGCGGGAGCTGTCCGAAACAGCTCATATGGCATGGTATACCGAGCACCATGCATCAGAACTCGCAAAGCAAGGCGCCGACGCGGCGCAGATCGACTCAGATAAAGGCCGAGCTCTCCACACATCCCTTCGACCACGCACCAAGCGCGGACTGAGTCGTGGTCGTCCGCAGATCGTCTCTGATGAGAAAGTAAAGTTCAGCTTTCCGCATAGTTCATAGCCGAGCACCGGTTAGGGTCAGACCACACATGTCACGACACCATAGATCGTTGGTTGAGAATTGATCGAGAGCCCAGGTATTCGAGCAAAAACACGTTGACATGTGCGCGTTCTAAGGTCGAATCGTTGTCTCTTTGGCAAAACCACAATGCTTCATCGAAGTACCAGAGCTGCCTGTGCACCTGCCCGCATATGCATATCCCAACGAGCTTCGAAGCCTGGCGCAGTTGTCATTACACTCTTTGAATATGTTAGTCAATCAGATGAAGGTGGTGTCCATTGAACCCCCTGAATTACATACAGTTAGATCATCAGATCGCTCTGTCAAAATTCTGTACCTTGTCTTGACAAGTGACAATGGCAATAACTAGTACGCATATATCCCACGTCTAAGTCCACTGTATGATCGAAGATGTACCATGCCAAAAAGGCTTCAAAGTGCTGGGTAGATTAAGACCTACTGGCTTGCCTTCTTCGTTGAATTTTGCACCATTCTCGATAAGAGCGATGATCAGACGGGGGATGGCAGCTGCAGTGCCATTCAAAGTGTGAGCGAATGGTATCGTGGGTGCTGACTGAGTCGAAGCGGACGAGGGCAATGGTGGTGTATGCTTGGGCGTACTTGACGACCGACGGTAGCGGATATGGAGGCGACGGGCCTGATAATCAGTACAATTAGACGTGGAGGAGATTTCTCCCCAACTCCCTCGACCCGGCATCCACGCTTCCATGTCGTATTTGCGATACGCGCTGGCGCCTAATTCTTCAGTAGGCATGTCCAAAACCCTTATCATGATGTCAGAGCAGGGGCCTTAGTATAACATATGATACTTACCGAAACGGAAAATTAAGGCCTTCAAAAATTTCCGTTTGCACATTACGAAGTTCTTCCATTGCTTGTTCACTGGTGTCTTCACTACAAACAACGAAAAGCTCGAGCTTTGTGAATTGGTGGACTCGATACAGTCCACGAGTGTCTACACCGCGGGCACCTGCCTCAGCTCTGAACGAACGACCAAGACCGACCACTTTCAAAGGCAAGACTTGCTCCGTGAATATTTGATTCGCGAACATACCGCCAAGCGGTATTTCTGCGGTACCAGAAAGCACGAGTTCGGGATGAGAGGGATTCGAAGATGCGATATGATACATTTGTGAAGCAGGTGGATCAGCATTTTGGTCTCTAGGTTGGAATCCGCATCGTAGGGCAATGTCTGCCCGAACAACATCCGGCGTCGTGACGAATCGGAATCCGTGTTTAAGAGCAATTGAGAGAGCATAGTTGGTCAGAGCTATCTCCAAGAGTGCGGCTTCTCCTAGCAGGTAATACCATGATGAACCCGTAACGGTCGCTCCCGCTTCGAAGTCAAAGATACCAAGAGCGCGACCAATATCCATGTGGTCACGATTGCCACTGGCGGCAATGGGATCCGATCCATGAGTGGAAAGTACCACAGCAGCTTCCTCTGGACCTATCGGTACATCGGGATGTGTGTCATTCGGTATTTGTAATGCAAGCCCCAGTAGAATATCCTCCACTGTTACAAGTTTCTGCTCCAGGTCTATGACCTCCACCTTGAGAAGTTTAGCTTCCTCCAAGACAGCCTGCTTTTCAATTGGATCTTTGATCTTTCGCATCTTTTCGCCCAGGTTCGAGCGTGCGTGACGCTTTAAGCCTAACATGCTGGAGAGTTTCTTCTGTTCATCGTAATGACGCACAACCGACTGCAATGCACCAGTCGGAAGTGGAGCCTTGCGATTAAAAGCATTGTGAGACTTGTACACTATCGACTCTGAGATAGCGCGGTAGTCGAGGCGTGGTTTAGGAAGGACTGCTGTTACAGGGTGCACCTCTAGGGCCTTCACCGACAGAAAACGAGACCCTCTTGGACCTGCGAGCAGAAACTGTGAAGATTGGCTCCAAATATTGAATAGTTGACTTGCCATGCTGCAACACAAAATTGAAGTGTTGACGCTGAAAACAGTGATTGAAGGAAGGCAGCAACGAAGAGGACATCAAACCCACTCAAATGCAAAATGGATTAAACGCGTATTGTCACACCTGGTCACAGACATGCTATGTCACAGCGTCACGCGTCGCGACCTTACTCATGGCTTCATCCTTAGCGAAAGGGAAGGCACCAGCTAATGGCGCTGCAAGTTCAGGCTATGAACTACCGTGGTTTGTGCTTCGGCTTCAATATAGCCGCTGTAACTGAGAATTGGCAGGGTGGAGAAGTATAGGCCACAGAACTTGGATGATGTGGTCGGAAATGTTGATACTATCGAAAGACTGAAGGTCATTGCAAAGGATGGGAATTGCCCTCATATTATTATATCGGTGCGTCTTGATAAAGGTGGATCCTTTTTCTTGAATGCAAATGCCATTGCAGGGTCTGCCGGGTATCGGAAAGACAACGAGTATACATTGTCTAGCACATCAGTTACTCGGGGATGCATACAAAGAAGGCGTTCTCGAACTAAACGCTTCTGACGAGAGGTCTGCAGCTTCAATCTTCAATATCTTCCACGCTTTGACCTGCCCCTAGAGGAATCGATGTCGTTCGGAATAAAATAAAGGCCTTTGCACAGAAGAAGGTCACCCTTCCTCCTGGGCGGCATAAAATTGTGATTCTGGACGAGGCTGACAGGTACAAAGATCAATTAAATTACGTCTTTGTGACACTCACTCCGCTGTACAGTATGACTGGTGGTGCACAGCAAGCGCTGAGAAGAACGATGGAGATTTACTCGAACACAACTCGCTTTTGCCTGGCATGCAATATGTCTAACAAAATCATCGAACCAATACAGAGTCGATGTGCCATTCTACGATATGCAAAGCTCAGAGACACCGAAATTCTGCAAAGGCTGTTAGAGATATGCGAAATGGAGAAGGTGACAGTCTAATTACTGCGCCTTGTCATCTTCTTACTGACTAAACCTGCTATTGACATAGGTCGAATACAATGACGATGGTCTGACTGCTCTCATCTTTACATGCGAAGGTGACATGCGTCAAGCAATCAACAACCTTCAGTCAACGCACTCCGGTTTTGGTTTCGTATCTGGCGAAAACGTTTTCAAAGTTTGCGATCAGCCCCATCCTGTCATCGTACAAAGCATGATCCGATTGTGCTTGAAGGGTGATATCGATGCTGCGATGGAGAAACTAAATGAGCTTTGGGAACAAGGCTACAGCGCTGTTGACATCGTGGTCACAATCTTCAGAGTAACAAAAACATTCGATGAGTCAGTTTCCGCTTACTGAGTTATCGCTAGTACTGAGAACATCTCTTGTCAGGCTACCCGAGTATATGAAACTTGAATTTATCAAGGTCAGAGGAAGTGTCCCTGCATTGCACTAGCATTTCAACAGATCATACTATTAGGAAATTGGCTTCACGCATATGCGCATACTTGAGGGTGTGGGCACTATTATCCAATTGGGCGGTTTGCTGGCTCGACTGTGTAAAATGGTACGCTTGATCGTTGAATGCCTGTTCACTATTGCTGAACGAGTGTAATGTAGAACATGCAGCCTACATTGTTTCAGTTGTAGTATTCGTCATCGTCAGCGTGATTGCTATAGCATTACTGCCTATAGCTTAAACCCCTCTCAATCGAGAGTAGCTCAACTCCGTTGACGTTGCCGCAGAGATTCCACGTTCGAGCCATCGACTATAAGTAGACAACATAGGGAAAGTGATGGTCAACCAGACATTCAACTTGTTCCGTAGGGCACATATAATTATTTTGGGAGAGATCTGTGACCCAGGATCTATCTAGCAATATTGACGACTTAGTATACTTTATCGAATGCAGGATGTCCAACACAGCCACAGATTCTAATGTGAACTTGCTCAATCAACTAAGCTATATAGCAAAACAGGATGGCCAGTGGGACTATGCCAGATAATCACGAACATATCATGGATCAAATCGATCAGATGTTAAACCCTCGACGAGAGGATGCAGATCAGATACTGGAAGACCTTGGACTCGCTGGTTTTCCAACTCGAGACAAGGTCCACCAGGAAATTGAAGCCAAGTTCCTCCTTCCACCAGACAGGATACCCGAACACTGGCTTCCAACATATCAAATGCACGAAAAAATCTGTGTAATGTTTCGAAACTAGCGAAGCTGATTTCTTTTTCCTCAGAACATGGCAACCCGAGATTTCTATACAATCACTCTTGACCTCCGAACCCTCTCCACCGCCGACCAGCCTTACTTTCTTGCGTGCAGGTCTTGAAGGACGTGTCATTGGTTATGCAGAAGTGAGCCCTTGGTTATGCTTACACATTTCGTAGCTGTAAACTCGTCTAAGACACCAAATGCACCGGTTTCGACAGCGCTCACATCGACATCTATGGACCGTGCTCCTGCCCCAGTTGGCAATTTTGTCAAAGGAAAATCCGGTTATGTTCCCTTCAAGCCTGGTGGACTTGATGACGTTATTCTGGCAGCAACGCAGACCACAGCAGTGCCCATCAAAGGGCTGCGGACTATCCCACCGGGGTTTTTGAGAGGATTGCGACTCTCGGGAGACGATCCGGAAGACGAGATGCTTACCTCTCTCGATGATACTGCTGATTACAATGAGGACAAGGTATATTTGTTATTCTCATATATACCCTATAGCTGTTCAGCACATATCATTCAGCACATCGATGAAAGTTGTGTGTTGGATGACGAAAGAGATCTCTTACCCAATGATGATAGTTTCGGAGAAATCGACGAACTCTTACCAACAACGGTGAGGACCTTGTCGTGCGGGATCGATTAATGCTCAAATAATATGCTTCCAGCGGACACATCTACGACCATCAACGGCTCCCCGGCGGACTAGGAAACCCAATATAGTCAAGCGCGACTGGGCACATGTGGTTGATATCAACAAGCCTATGACCAACTTCCATGAACTTGTGCCGGATATGGCTCACAAAGTCGGTCATCGTTTTTTTCGTGACTCAAAATCTCATGATCTAGTGCAGTATCCTTTCGAGTTAGATACTTTTCAGAAAGAAGCGGTGTACCATCTCGAAATGGGAGATTCAGTCTTTGTCGCAGCCCATACTTCCGCTGGGAAAACTGTCGTTGCCGAATACGCTATCGCGCTCGCTGAGAAACATATGACACGGTTTGTGGTGTTCTTTGTATAGCATGTCAACACTTCAAGTTAGCTCCTAGCGCCATATACACATCGCCGATCAAAGCGCTATCAAACCAGAAATTTCGAGATTTCAAACAAACTTTCTCATCGTCATCTGTCGGAATACTGACAGGGGATGTGCAGATCAATCCTGAGGCGAGCTGCCTAGTGATGACGACTGAAATCCTGCGAAGCATGCTGTACAAGGGCGCCGATCTGATTCGCGATGTCGAATTCGTGATCTTTGACGAGGTGCATTACGTGAATGATGCAGAGGTACGGTGCCTGCATTATACCCGAACTTACTTTTCTTAGAGTTTGGCAGAGAGGTGTCGTCTGGGAGGAAGTGATCATCATGTTACCTGATCATGTCAACATTATCCTGCTATCAGCAACTGTTCCCAACAGCAAAGAGTTTGCGGACTGGGTAGGGTGAGTAAAAAATGTGACGCTTGCACGTCAAGGCTTTGACTTTTACATGTGAATTCACAAAGGCGAACTAAGAAGAAGGACATCTATGTAATCTCCACGGCGCAAAGACCTGTGCCCCTTGAACATTATCTTTACGCCGGCAGGGACACATTCAAGATCGTAGATGCTTCTAGGAATTGGGTTGCACGGGGGTAATGTGACAATCGATTGCTTATTATGCATCCTGACACTGCGGGTGTAGGTACCAGGATGCTGCCGATGCACTCAGAAGGAAACAGGACAAGGAACGAGATGCTGCAGGTCTACCTCCTGTACAGCGTGTCGGTGCTCGAGGCGCTACAAGAGGTATGCAGCGTGGGTCAGCATCAGCACGCGGTGGTCAGCGAGGCGCAGCCCCGAGTGGATCCGCACCCCGCGGGCGTGGCGGTGGACAGTCTAGGACCATTCACACTGGGGCAGACAAGAATCTCTACGTGCACCTACTAAATCATCTCCAAAAAAAAGGGCTTCTTCCTGTCGTTGTGTTTACTTTGTCAAAGAAGCGCTGCGAAGAAAACGCTGCAACTCTTACCAATTCAGATCTGTGCACGTCTGTAGAGAAGAGTGAAGTACATGTCGCCGTCGAAAAGGCCCTTGCACGACTAAAGGGTAAGTGTAGCACGTAGATGGCTCTACTGGCTGCATTAATTCCCATCCTAGGTTCGGACAAAAAGCTTCCACAGATCGCTAGGATGAGGGATCTACTGTCGCGAGGGATCGGCGTTCATCACGGTGGTTTATTGCCCATTGTCAAAGAGGTCTGAAAAGTTCACGCATGGGTGGAATCACGACTGACTCGCCGCTGATAGGTCGTAGAGATATTGTTTGCACGTGGGCTCGTCAAGGTTCTGTTTGCTACAGAGACCTTTGCAATGGTGCGCTTCCCATCATGTGTTATTGGCAAGGAAATATTGACGGCACGCGCAGGGTGTTAATATGCCCGCAAGATGCGTTGTGTTTTCTAACATACGGAAGCATGATGGGCGCAGCTTCAGGGACATCCTACCTGGCGAATATACCCAAATGGCAGGTCGTGCTGGACGGCGAGGTCTGGACCCTACTGGAACCGTGATCATTGTTGCAGGCGACAATCTTCCCGAGGCAGGTTCACTGTCAATGACTTAGGCATACCTTAGTAATATCTTTATTTTACAGCAAACATCTCTCTTAAAGATGATGCTCGGCACGCCCGGAAAATTGCAGTCGCAGTTCAGGCTCACCTATAATATGATACTAAACTTGCTTCGCGTGGAGGCACTGCGCGTCGAAGAAATGATTAAACGGAGCTTTTCTGAAAATTCTTCGCAGAGATTGCTTCCTGAACACCAAAAGCAAGTTGCAGAGGTAAGGTTTTATCTTTTATTTTTTTCATTCCCGTTGACCCACGATAATCATTAGCATGAAAAGACACTTTCTAATATGCCTAAATTGGAATGTGATGTTTGCTCGGTTGACATCGAGCGCCATTACGATCTTTCCCTTGAGGTCGTTGGTTTGAATAACAAACTCTGCACCATGGTGACATCCAGTCCTTCAAATGCCAACCTGTTTGGCCCAGGAAGGGTTGTCATCTTAAGAGACGGCGTACGTTATTTGGCAATCACAACCCTAATGCATACTGATCATGCACCCACCTACAACCAGCATTTTAGGCGAGGCAACGTCGGCGTTTTGCTTAAACCAGATCTACGGCAAGCGAGTTCATTCGCGGGCAAGCTGTTTTTTGTGCTGGCTATGGTCGACCAGGAAACGAAATTAGGTGACACAGGTATCTATTTGACGGCATATTCTAGCACATGAATCCCGTTCATTAAATTTTCAGATGTCGAAGATCGAGCTCTGCCACCGAGATGGCCACCGCATCCTGCTTCATTAGAAGTCGAGAATCCCACATACGACCTAAGAAGTGTCCCTCTTGACAGCATCTCTATGGTGACTTCCGAGACTATGAAGGTGTGCAACATTTTTTTCCAGGAGTTCTGATGCTAAGCTAAGACAGGTGGAAGCAACTGGAATCGTCGATCACCATAGAAAATCCTTGATGCTTGAGATCATCAATTCGCTACAAATTCTTGTCCGCAATTGGAGGTTTGCTGGAACCATACCGGAGGTTAATTGGGACCGCATACGAACACTAGATTTCCAGGAGGCATTGCGCAGCAGAAACGACTTTGCCAAACGTCTCCAAGGTTTATCATGTACGCTGTGCAGCGAGTTTCATGATCATGTCAGTTCAAGTCACTTTCATGCCTTCATTTGACTGACCAGGCCGAGTAGTATCTCATTCTCCATGGTCAGAAGACGCTGTGCGCTAACATCGAGAAACTCAAGATGGCAATTTCTGACCAGAACCTGGACCTTATCCCGGACTATGAACAACGAATTGAGGTCCTAAAGGAATTGAAGTTCATCAACGAAAATTCGACTGTCCAGCTGAAGGGTCGTGTGGCCTGCGAGGTCAGATACAGCCATGCTATACCGGATTATATTGTCAGCTCACTAAAGTTTAGATCAACTCTGCAAACGAGCTTGTTCTCACTGAGCTTATACTTGAGAATACTCTAGCAAACTATGAGCCGGAAGAAGTGGTTGCTCTTCTGTCTTGCTTCGTCTTTCAAGAAAAGACGGAGGTGGAACCTGTTATACCGATCAAACTCGAGGAAGGCAGAGATGCAATTCTTGCAATCAGTCGGGGAGTGGAAAGTGTGCAGGACCACCACAAGGTTTCAGCAGAAGAATTCAAATCAAGCTTAAAATTCGGTCTCATGGAAGTAGTATACGAATGGGCGAAGGGCATGGTGAGTCAGCGAACGTGCGTTACCGCCAAGGAGCGAAAACTTACCATTTGTAAAGCCCTTTGACCAGATAACGGCCTTGACCGACGTTCAGGAGGGTACGATAGTGAGGGTAATAACGCGATTAGATGAGACGTGTAGGGAAGTCAGGGATGCTGCACGAGTGATCGGAGATATGGATCTATTCAAGAAACTGGAAGAGGCTCAAGTGAAAATCAAGAGGGACAGTAAGTCGAAATCACTCTGGATATTTTTTGTCTCTGATCTGCATATTCTGCAGTCGTCTTCGCTGCTAGTTTGTACTTTTAACTGTGTGGCTGTACTGTATATGTAGTTTTTACACTCCGCGGAATAAGACTATATATCCCAACACAGCGCATCGATGTTGGAGTCGACGTGAAACCTTCTCATATCTTGTACAATTATTCTCCAAGCAGAATGGAATCAATTCCTCCAAGTGATACCGATCCAGCCAGCGATTCTCGTTTCACCCGTCAAACCGCCTCTTCACACTCTACCTGGCAGCGCCTCAATGGTTCCGGCTCCTCGTCATCGGATCAACCGTTGGGAACGGAAAACCCTTCCGCTATTCAGAGTGCTAGCACTGTATTCCAGAGAAGGCGTGTCAATCCTGAGAGCCTCGCACTCAGACTAGGTCCGGATCTCGTCCGTGATCTTGAGGCACTGATACACCCTGGAAACATCGAGATGCCGTCCTTTGCCGTCCGGAAAGAGCTGCAAGAACGTTATAACATCGACAGGAGGCATGTCTATGATTATTTTCACAGCCGAGGCTTGCGCGTGATCAAGGAAGATAAGAACGGTAACAGATCTGTGCCAAATGATTTTGCTCCAGTGCCGGCGCGATCGGTTCGAACATTTGAATAGATCAACATTAAGAACGCGACTGATATGTGATCTGTTTTCTCAGCCGAAGCCGAACCTCCGCACTTTACGCCAAGCGCCTGTGAAGGAGTCGCAGAGAGCAACTGTAAACTTGATATCGAAACTCAAGGAGGCTAAGCCCTCAGCTAGCAAACCTCGTGGAGTTACCAAGGCCAAACCTGGCCGTCCAAGGAAATACGCCGTTAGATCCACTCACGACGACCCCCTGCCACCTGCAGTCATCTGTCCGTCGTCTCGGATGGCTCGCGCAATCAGTCCGATCCATCCTGACATCCTTCCTGCGAACGATACGAACAACGACCATGAATTTGACATGGCGGTCAGCACTATTGACGAGTCTTACTCATTTGCACAAGCGATAGACGAGGTCTCTTACGCGCATTGTGGCTCACCAGTATTAATGTTCGAGACAAACTCACTCCACACCCTTTCCCAAGCGGTGCCAGATCTAAGAACCGATGGGGCTGGACTAGGTTTATCGTCACGCAAGACTTTTGCCGACCCTTTGTCGCCGAACGCTTGTACACTCTCAGCTACTGAGCGGGTGGCGCTTTATCAACTTCTTTCTGGAGCGTTTGGGACTCCGAGTGACATCCAGGAATGCGCTGGTACATACAGAAATTACATGCAGAAACGGTCCCAACTTTACTACGAGGGGCTTCTTGCAGTGCCTTGTCAAAACTCTCGCTATAATGACCGAAGACCAGCTTCTTCCGACAATTGTCAATCGGTTCCTTGCAATGGCAGCGAGTATAGACGCTGGGTTAATCCGGAAGAGTTCTGCATAATGGATGACAAAGCTTCAGTCAGGAATTCCAAACTAGTCAAACCTGACACGAGTACGATCAGGCAGAAAGCACCTCAAGTGCTCTCCTATACCAACTTCGGCACAGATAACGAGGCATATCCCCTCGACACGTTGTTCCCAATACTTGACCTGAATTGGACCAGCGTCGATGATTCAATCAGGGAATCGCCCGTTATCCGCACTCGGCGCCAATCCTATGTACCTTTGGATTTCTACTTCCTTCCGAACGAGGAAAGGGGTGAGGCTGAGGATCTCCTTCTGGATGCCGCATCTTACTCGGGCGCCCCTGAACTTCCCAACCATTCGGTCTCATTACAGTCGAAGATCCGTGGAGGATCTCTCCACGGACATCCGGATTTCCCAGGATCTCCGCCACTGCTGCCTTCGGCTGAGCTTCACCATGTCAGTGTCAACCCTAAGCGCCCCGCCCCCCCGTTACGACAACCGGCTTCTCCACCGAACGTCAATGAAACCAGTGTTCTTACATCGGTCAAACCAAAACGTAGCCAATTGAATGTAGCTCCACAAACCCGCTTCGCTCCCTGTACTCCGCAGAAGTCGCACCCACATGAGTGTGACAGGATCAGGACGAGGTCCTTTACGTCCCGCAGCGCCAGAATGCGGACGACTTCTGCTAGCGGAGGAATATAACAAAACAATGGCTATTTCGATGGTGTGAGATGATGAGCTTGGCACCAGTATGTTCGAGTTATATCCTGATCCAGTATACACTACTTATCCATTGATCGATATAGCAAGCGTTTCATGTTTATTTAACAGCAGTTCCACTTTTGACTTAGGCTGCGCAAACTGTCAATCTCCTTCGCGAACCCCTGAATTCCCAGCGTCACCCCATACCATCGCACGACTTGTCTTTGGATTCCCAGATCCTAAAGGCGGTTTCACGTTTCATGATGACATTCTCTTTACGGTATCATTTACGATAATAATAATTAAAGGTTACCCTGCAATACGATCCAGACCACTTTGGCTTCAGTTTTTGGCTCTCTTTTCGTCTGTTGGTTTACTCATTTTCACGTTTTGTTTGTAATATCACTATGTTAAGCAACTATGATCAAGCCCCGAATGGAATGAAAACATGCAATAAACTATGCCCGGTCCAATTATATAGTTCATCTAGTTACTAAGCCTGATCAAATATCCAAGTAAAACCTTTTCATGAATAACATCACAACATGAACAATTGACATGGGTAACAAAATCACCGCCTACTCATTTTCCTGTCATGCCTACAAGTACACATCTGAGTGTGCGCAGCTCCTGAGCACTTTCGGGGGTAATCCGAATTAAAATGATGAGTTTGAATAGAAGCTCTAGGTGACGGCTCCGCCGTAATCTGGTGATCATATAGCTCCCCGTCACCCTGAGCGTTCCTAGAGTTTGCGCTCAACTGATACCTCACGGCATCGGAGACTGGTTGGCAAAGAAGTGGAAGGGGCGAAAGACTCCGCTCCCGAGGTCTACGAATGTCTTCGTCTGGAAAGACAGACTCATCAATCTCGGCAGCGGACGATGCTAATTCGTCCAAAGGAATGGGGGGGATTGGGCGGATTGGTTGCGGTTGTAAAATGGGCAGACGAGTGGATGAATTTCGCGTCGCTCCAGGTATGTGGCCGAGTGGAATTGCATCGGCTAGAGAAGATGATGGCGGATTTTGGTACAGTGCGGAAGTGGGTGCGAATAATGTAGTCATTGAACTCGAACTGTCGTGGGTATACGAAGAGCTGTGATGAGGGTATGAAGGTGATGCTGGTGAGGAATCATTATGAGGTCTTGGGGAGTACATATCACTATCCTGTCGTCGTTGTACATGGGAGGGTATTTGTCGATGAGAGGAGATAGGATATCCAGGCGCAGACACGGACATTCGCCGATCTGAAAGTATATATGATGATGATGATGATGGCTGTGGCCACCAAGGGCCAGATGACCGTGAACTGTCCCCCAGCGCGCCTTCGAGCGCAGATGTAGATTTCATCACTTGGGGCACGGTTACACCGTAAAACGGCATGGTCTCTTCTTCTATCCCATCCATATCCTCAATGTCAGAATCAACGTCCTCATCTTCAGAGTCAGATTCATCAAAATCCATATCTTCCCGAGTGTCAGGATATTCGTGGACAAAGGGGGAGGACGGCGTCTGCAATGACTGTGTCGACGCAGATGAAGGGGTGCTAATGTCGGAGGACAGGGATGGTTGTGTCGTTAAAATCGTGACTTTAGGATTGATGGATGGAACATGGTGCGGTGCACGTAAAAGGCTCGAAAAATGGCTATAGGCTGACCATGAGTTGAACCTTGGTACGGTCGCAGAGGACTCGTACTTCGGCTGGTAATGTTCGCGAGGGGAATATAAGCCGTCGGAAGAGTAGACGCTATCGGGGGAGTGGGAGTGGATGTATGGACTCATGATGTGTCTATGAGAGGACTGAAGCTGAGGATAGCAATATATGTATGGTTGCATGTCTGGATGATGAGGGAAGTCACATTCAGTGGTATGATGGAGCAGCAACAAAAGCTGCGCGCGGAAATCGATTCGGAGATCATATACCCCAAGATCAGCCGTAAAGAAGCGTCAAAATCTGGATGTCAAAGAACACAAATAGAAAGGCTGGGATGTCAGTAACGTATCAAATTGGAAGACAGGCGATTTAAAACCAGGCCCGCATCGCTAAGTCGGCTGCTGTTGGCAGGTACTTACGGTGGTGGATTGTATAGGGTCATAAATGATTAACGCTTGGGACTGCGTTACTTCCATTGATCAGTCTCGTAATTTACCGATAGCAAACAACGCAATCGGGGGTAAAGTGACTCACGAACACGTTGAAATCTGTACTAAGGTAAGTGATGGCACAAGAATGGACGCGGAAGTGAATTGGCGACCTTTGTCGTCAAAGTCATCAACCATGTGATATATCAGGAAAATCACCGGTAAGGAAGAAGGCCGCATGTATTAGCTACGGCAGCAAGGTTACTGACCAGTTAACCGTGTCTACAAGGAGTTGGCTTGAGAACCGGATAAAGAATACTAGAGAGTTGCTCTGATTGTGAGGGAAAGACGCACCTGAGCCTCGTGTTATTGACAGCGCCATGAAACCTTGGCTGACCAGTGGCAGCCGTCAATGGCTACAAGGCATTGTACCACGTATTTGGCATTACTCCCTTTGTTCCCCTCCCGTGATCAGTGATATTCCCGGAACGGGCGGCCTCTGGGCATTTGTCAAGCCCGTGTAGGGGTTCGTAACAAGATGCGCTTGAGATGCGCTTGCGAATATCAATCAAGGTTGTCCATCAAGACCATTGGCCGAATAGGGAACTTTACCTGTTCCCATGAAATTCAATCTTCCGTTTCATCTTGATCTGATGAAACCTCATGATACTGCCACCCAAGATGGGCCATATAGCTTCTCCGTGATGTCGTAATAGATGGTGCGTTATCGCTGAACTGCGCGCGATCATACAGCGAGCCTCAATCAGGATCTAAAACAGTTAGCACAGCTGGCTAGAGCTGTGCTAGCAGCTCCATAAGTTTGGGATTGGCTGCCGCATCATTGGCAGCGATCATGGCGTGTCACAGGTAGTGGCAGGTAGTGGCACTGCCAAAATCAAAATCCTGCCATGACTAAATTCTACCATGCACGGGCAACGAGGTTGGCAGTAGGGTCCATGGTGTGAGGGGTTGACGACGGGTGTTCTAACTTTCAGGAACCAATGGAACTGCGGCCATAGACCCGCCGTTTTTATGACTAATTCTAGAATTTCTGCCAATCCGATGGTAGGGAGCATGCTGGCGCAAATCACACAGTCCAGATGCATCGTATGGCCTAGATGCGGCGCTAGAATGTGTAGTAATTGGTTGGCTGCACAAAAACATTCGAAAACGAGGGACTACGTATCGTGACACGAGGGATGCAGGAACTAATAGCACAAAGAAACAGAAAAAAATATGAAAACCTCCAATTATGCATCAAGGGATGCGTATCAGCCACGAAAACATCAATTACACGCACTCGATTGAAAGGCCACGATGCGGATCCGAAAACGCATCCTCGGACATAGTGTATTATTCACTCGGTGACAGTCAGCCCTCCCATTGCTCTCTGCATGTCTCTCATGGTAGAATCAAGTCCACTGCCCCTGGGGCTAGTACCGGGACTGGCACCTCCCGTGACATGGCTTCCATTAATGACCCGCGGTCCCAGTGCAGGGTGTCTCACACCCAATGCAGCACCCAACATTCTCTTCCCTGGATCTCCAATCTTTGGTGGGCCCTCCGCGTGAAGAATAGCGGGATCATCGTGTGACACGGCTGAATTTATGAGGTCATTCAGAGATGGGTGAGAAGGGAGGGTCGGAAGGGTTGGAGAAGGCTCACGCCCGTTGGTGAGTCTTGGTGAATGCTCCGAAATAGTAGCATTTTGCACGTGGCCATTCTGGCCATTTCCGTTGCGTAATCCGTTGCTGGTGTTGGCACTGCGGCTGGGGAATACAGAAATAGAGGCAGCGCGCAAATTGTGACCGCGGGAAGCATTGCCGGTGTGGCCACGAGTGTTTACTGTCTGAATGACAGTTTGGGCATCAGGTCCATCATATGGTTTGATGGTAGCGGAACTGCCGGTAGTAAGGATAGCAGGAGGGAACGCGAGCGTGTGGAGATATGCTCGTTTGGCTGTCAGCCACGTGTAAATAAACCCATAAGATACTGTTTGACTGAAAATCGATGGCAGTTAGTACTTACCAACTGAAGCATCCTGGAAAACGATCAAGAGGCTCGTGTCGTCTCTCCATTTAATCTTGAACCCTCCACCAATATTCTCCCATTCCGAGAATGCAGATTGGATGTCTTTGGTCTTGAGTTCCTTTGCAAAGCCTGTCAAGGACAAAATGCGCGTGACCGACGCCGATAGACCAGATGTCGAGGTAGAGGCCATGATTGAAACCTGATATGAATGAGCTGAAGACTGAAGTTGTGATGAAAAAAAAAATGGCGAGGGCCGAATGTGACGAGAAAGCCGAATAAGAGAGCAGATGATTAGCGAGAATAAATGTAAAGTCGAAATTGCCGAAGTAAACGTGTGCTGAGCCTAGTGATATATAATCGCTAGTTGATTATCGAAGAAGCGAGCGTTTCAGTTTGATGTTATACAGAAGACTGATGAGGAGTACTATAGGAGAGACTGAGAACAAGTCGGAAAGCGACCTCTAACACACTTTCCCACGCACTCTCACCCAGAACCCAAGCTCACAGATTTTGTTAGGTCAGTAAAGCACTTGGTCTCCTTATTTCAATCATAATTCCGCAGCAACTTAGGACTGCCTTGAAGCGCGTTAAACGCTGAGCTGATCAAAAGTGCAAACGGTGTGCTTTGCATTTTTGTCAATCCTTCCTATTTGGGAAGACCAAGCTGCTCTTGAACATGATCATGGATAACGACATTCTGCGCGCATGGCTCCTCATTCACGAGCTCAGCGACCAGCTCGCTCATAACCAGAAGATATCAAGCACACTAAATTCACAGGCTGCTTCAATAAAAGTGAGTTCTGTCCCTGCTAATATCCGTTCCTTTCACATTTTTTACTTAGGACCAGGCTGTACACGCTAGCTCAGGTTTTGCTTTAAGGCGGTTTAATACCGACATCTCGAAAGGTATGCTTGCATTCACGTCGTCCATCCGCAGCAGAGCTAAACCTTGTTCGCAGAGATTTTCGACTCCGAATTAGAGCGCATGAACGCCCAATTCATTATAGAGAACCAGACCCTGCTTCACGAGAACAAACAATTTAGCATCCTTCTCAAAGAATATGAAAGCACTATGGAAACCATTATGTCCAAATTCCGGAATCATGCGGTGCGTCTGACACCCCATTTTCAACGCTCCGATGATAACGTCCCTCGAATCTAGTTAGCAGCTCAGCAACACGAGCTTACCCTGACGCGCCACTATGAAGGCTTACTCCTGGCCTGTGACTCCCAAAACCAGTATGCGGATCTCACTTCCGAAACCAAGACCGCAGTCGGCCTTCAGCGCCTCGCTCACACCCTCCGTGCATTACATCGTTCCATGTCTGGCGAAGAGCCCGAACTAAACGACGATGGCACACAAGACTCCCCGATCGACATCACCGCTCTACTCCAAACATTAGACCAACAAGCAGAGTCCGAGATTCGGGACGATTGGGCGTTGGAGCGCGAAATTGAAATTTCTCGTCTGGAAAAGGAGAACGAGGAGCTGCGTAAGATGCTAGGCATCAACTCCGCCTCTTTGAGCGAAAAGGGCATCACACTTGATATCGAGCGAGAGGAGAGTAGTCGAATATCGACGTCACTTTCCGTGGCTTCTCGGATGCGGAGCGGGTCATCTTCATCTGGTTCGCGTATGAGCCCATGGGCGTTTGACATTGATGTGCCACAAGAGCGGGAAAGCAACCTTTGGAGTGGATGGGAGTCGCAGCCCCAACAACAGCCCCAACAACAACCCCTGCCTCCGCCACCACAGCCTCAACGACCACAAACACAGCAGCGGATTCAGCCGCAACATCCTCCTCAACTCGGTAGCGGTTTGCGCATGCAAGATCCCATATACTCCAATCAGCTTCCGTACGCTAAGACCATGCGACGACCCGCAAATTTGTTCTCGCCAAATCCTGGGCCTGCGCCACCAGTAAGCGTGGGCTCAAGCGTGGGTTGGGCGCAGTCGACACCGTCTAAACTTGATCGTTGGACCTCTCCGAATATAGCGGATTTCAATCATTAGCTCGTGGTAGTTCGTTTTGTTGCAGTGTTGTATCCCTAGACTCTTTTGATACCCTTTTTGCTTTGACAGTATTCCGCTTGCTGCAACGTCTTCAATGTCCATGTCATATAAACTGCACTGCATTGCCCTGGAATTTTCAACTACACGTCAGTTCAAACTTGCAATTTGCAAATGTCGGACAACCGCTCTGCCACCGAGAACAGGTGAATTTAATTACGATCACCCGTCTTGTCGGACTGAACTTTTGGAGGCTTTTGGATGGATGACGGTTATTAGCAGGACAGTGGCCCACAACAATGTCTCGAATGGTAGAAGTGCCTTCTAGTGGCTTGCTCTGATCAGGGTTTTTAAAATCATCTACCTTTCACCTGTCACTGATGACAGGTGAAAGGGACATTTTCCCTGAACTGACCGCTGGCTCGGGTATTAACCTTCTTCCTATTCTGCAGTGAATGGTGCCTGCTGCGAGAACAGCAGCCGTATTACATTGACCTATCAAGGGCCTACTGCCAACACAAGAATTACTATGACTGAATCGTATGTGGACAGCAGGGTATCACGCACATCGCCTACAGTCAATAGCACCGGATTGGATGTACAACTTCCCCCGATGACCAATAGGCTCAGAAGCAACATTGCACCTGCTCAGATTCACATGAGTTGGTCAGGGGCATCCTTCGAACAACGCCCCACGGCAGCCATGCAGTCAGATAAAACAATCTAAATCTGCACATGCGTGGTACATCGTCGGTAAATGTACATCATGTTCCCCGGTTTGAATTTCACGATAGGCCAACCCTCAAAGGAGCCGGGGAGTCACAGACCCGAGACCGAGATCGCGTTTCGCCTCATGGACGCCCCTAGTAGTATTTAAGGACTGAATTCGCTCAGAGCATACGATGAACAAACATAAGATTGCATTCGATCAGCCCTCTATGGCAAAGTAGACACGAAGTACGTTCGAGGAGGAATCGCAAAACAAGGAAAATGGTAATTCTAGGTCGATGGGATGTCGCAATTGCAAAAGCGCTGGTCAGGTATATATATGGACAAGAAAGAAAGAAAAATCATATGTACGTGCTCGTCGTGCTCGGGTATCGTCAGCTAAAACATTCTATAGATACAGACAACAGATGGACCACCTAGATCATCATCATCACACCACCACTCCACTCTCTGCACTCCTACAAAACTAAGATGGAAGGTCCCGTTCCAAACGATTAGGATTAAACAGCGCATAAACTGATTATAAAGTCCAGATACCACCACACCGAGGAGGAATATAATCATGCGATAACGAAGCGTATCTCGCACCCTAGGCCGCTCGGCCCCCGGCCTTCAAAGGCAACGCCAAGCATACGCTCTTTGCCGCAGCCAAGCCCGCCTTCTCGTCCGCGGCCTTCCCATTCTTTGCCCCGCAAACACATGAGATTCTGGAGTGCGCGTAACCGGAGGATTTCGGGATTCGCGACGGGGCGCATGCGGTAAGCAAGGGCAGTGGGTGGAGTACGAGGGCGAAGGGGTGAGGGGATGACAAGGGA
Organism: Suillus sp. MG131; assembly: GCA_003313855.1. Taxonomy (NCBI): domain Eukaryota; kingdom Fungi; phylum Basidiomycota; class Agaricomycetes; order Boletales; family Suillaceae; genus Suillus; species Suillus sp. MG131. The sequence goes on along the minus strand of QLOO01001575.1, from coordinate 30,490 downwards.
GTGAGAGGCTGCCGAGCGATGCACAACTAACGGAGCACCCGGTGGGAAAGGAGATACGAGAGGAATGAAGTGGATGGGCTCGGGCGAGGTGGTTGTTGGTGATGGTATGGTGAGAGAGGTAAACTTCTTCACGTCACTTGGGCGAGCACGATAGCCATAGGATCGGAAATTCCTTCTATTGGAGGAACCAGCTCGAGACTGTGGATACGTAGAAGAGTGGGAGGGAGCGGCACCAACGGAAAACATGGTTGTAGAGATGTAGGCTGATTGAAGTCCTTTCGCCACATCGACTATCCCATGAACAGAACGACTGACATGTCGAACCAGTGATTTCCCCATGCTCTCCAACCCACGAGATTGACCTACTAATGAGGGGACATCGGCAGCAGGTCGAGATGATTGTACCTCCCGATCATGTCCTTGAGCCTTGGGCGGTGATAGTGGTGTTTCATCGAGCGAAACGCGGACAAAAGAGGAACGCGGGCTCAAATCTCGCTGACTGTCATAGAAAGTAGGTAGCTGCAGGGATGATGTGGAGCATTTGGGCGAGTCGGCGACAGGCGAAGATGCTTCGGGAGATGTAATGTCTGTTACAGACGAGCGCCAACTGCCAAAGGATAGCCAAGAGTTCGATCGAGACGTGGCAACAGAAGACGACATCGGGGGTATCGAGTCAGTTGAAGCGATCAAAAGTACGGGGGCGGGAGTACTGCAGAGCGGAGATTGCTCAAGAAGCTGCGTAGGTCGTTCCACGTCCTTGCCTTTCGCCTTTCTTCTTTCTCCTTCCTGCCACTCGACTACATGCAGCAGGCTGAGCAGTAAATCGGATCGCGCAGAGTTATGATGGCGGTGCCGCGAAGGGCTAGCAACAGTACTGATTCCTGCAATACGCCTCGCCTCCTCCGCCCGCTCGGCTGCGTCAAGGGGAAACAGCTTACCGTCCATAGAGGACACGACCTCCTTGAACGACACTGTGCGCTGCTGGCCACCTGAAGGTTTCGGCGTGGTGTCATTACGGAGCGGTTTCGGGGATGTGAGGCCACGCTTGGGTGGAGTTGTGCTAAAATTCATGGGTCGCATGAAGCTGTACTGAAATGGATCTTCGTCGCGCCTCGACGAGCACCTCTCTAGCCGTGCCTGCGACAATTTACCATAAGATACAGTGTGACGTTGAGCCATCGAGAACCCCACCCGCGTGGAACGCTGTCGGAGAGCGAGCTCTGCCTCTTCGCGCTTATGAACCTCTGCTATCCGCCTTCTCTCTTCCTCCACAGCTATCTCCTCCTCACGACGGCGAATAGCGCGAAGTCGCTCGGTGTGTAGACGGTGCTTCTCTTCCTCCCAAACCCTTTCGCACATGCGCAAGCGTTGTCTTCGCTGAGCCTCCTCCCATTTCTGCTGCTGTCTCCGTCGAGTTTCTTGGACGACAAGCAATTCAGGTTCTTCAAGCTTGAGTGGACCTGATGGTACAAAGCACATGTCAAAATCTTCGTCTCGGACTTCATCTATCCGAGGATCATTGTCCGAGGTGACATCGATCCCTTTAAGTTTAAGAAGCAGGATCTTAGCAAGACGGATATCATCCAACGCGTAAGCCACCTGGACTCGGTCCTCGAGTGATCGAGGGGGCGAGGGAGGGGAGTCATATGAGTCAAGGGAGATAGAAGAGGGCGCTGATGATTCAGCAGACCCTAGAGACCCTGAAGGAGTCGGGGATAAAGAGCGGGTGGACGAAGGAGATCTGTCTGCCGACTTCGTAGAGTCGGCCTTATGCGAAGGAGAGCGAACCAGTGACGATGCGTCTGAACCACAATGTTGTTCCTGTAAATGCGTCGACGAAGGATCCGCCTTCTCCAACTGGGGTAAGAGAGGTGTCTGAGGTGGCACAAAGAAATTTGTGTGTATAGCAATTTCTGCTTCCCGCTGTTTCTCGACACATAGAAGTAATCTCCGTTCTTCGGATGCCTGCCTAGCTAGCGCCACTGGCGATATTTGGCGTGAGCGGCCGCGGCGCTGCATTGGGAGTGGGGGACGAGAGTACCAACCACCGCTGGGCGGACGGAAAGAAGCAGTAAGCATAGACGGGGCAAAAGGGAAAGGAAATGGATTCACCGATGGTTAAAAGGGAATTGTTCCACGGGAAGATCTCGGATCTGATATTATGACCGTATGAGAGATACGCTTCGGGGATTGCCTCAAGGCTGGAAATGAGCGTCTACAAGTTCGCGATATGAACAAGTGACCTAGGCCACAGCAAAAATGGCCGTTCGGAGCCCAGTCAAAGGTTCCAAATTGACCTTTGATAGGTAAGTCTACAGATAAAGAGAATAGTACACGCGTCCTGTCAGTGCCATGCACAGGAAGAAAATTAGGACCTACCGAGTATTATAAAAAGGCTGTGTTAATCGACGAAGGCCAACGTTTTAAACAACGGCTGAGATGAGTGTAGCAGCTGTGTGGTACGACGTCTAGAGCAACCTGTTAATCTGGAGTAAAAATGTAATTTTTTACATTTTTGTTGGTCGGTCTACCATTGTTGTTGGGCAATGTCCACTGTGGAAAGCAGTTCACGGGGTATCTTCCAATCACAGTTACCCGACAGTGGCTGTGCCGAGGCAGGTGCCGTAGTGGGTCCGTAATAATTCTCCAACGACGACAGGCTACGACAGGTCGGGCTCACTCTTCCCTTGGATCGTTAGCCCTGACTCGTAGTATACTCCAATTAGTCACGCTTGCGGTTCAAATCTTCATCCCAATCCCAGTTATCCATGCGGAACCATGCCTCGAGGCTGCCCTCTTACTGGAAAGCAGTCCAATAATTGCACAATGCCACTCCATGGCAAGTGCTTCCTTTGTATTCGTGATCAGTCACCGAGAGTCATGCCTTGCAACGAGGCAGGCCACTTCGCCAGACATCCTCTTTCTGGGGGCCAACATGCTCCAATACCAGCCCAGTATCCATATTCATTTACACAGCGTGTCGTTCCTGACTCTCTTATATCACACAGTCATCAGCCCAGCTCCCACATCACGCATAACAGTGCCATCGCAGTGATCGTACATCATGTTCTCTTGTCACATTGCAATTGGGCCTGCCCCACGGGCACCATCTGCTAGTGTCCCGCTTATGTTTTATCTTGCGCTGTCCAACTATCAATCTCTGATCGCTCCACGTGTTTCTAGTATTTTCCCTTCCAATCAGCTGTGAACCCTTGACTGTTTCCCTGTTTGCCAAATGGTCAATAACCATGTGCATATATAAATTTGCCACGCATTATTTTCTCCGTGAAATGAAATTGCCGGTGGCCTTCCAGGAGCACTTCTTAAGAAGTGTTTTCTATAACTCCATCCATACTACCAAGCATTTGTTACACGTCTTCTCCCCTGTTGTCGATGCATACTCAATTTCATTACAGTCCTCGTTTTCCTCTCTGACACCTGACTTCTCCACGTAAACTGATTATCAGCTTCACCATCTCATCGATCTATATGATCCTTATCCTGATCATCATCCATCTCTCATCGCCAATTTCGATATGTCTGTATATCTCAGATAAAAACAGATCAATTCAAACAGCCCAACTTATCTTCCATCTCATCGGTGATCAGTCAGCCCGCCTGCACTAAACATATGTCCCACGACGTCATTTATGCCGCACGCCCTCACTCGCACCGCCCGCTCGAGAACGTAGCGGCGCCTAGATATCATCGTCTTTCCCATTTGGGAGATACTCTAAAAGCACAACGCCTCGAGGCTTACCTCGTGCCCCAGTACTGCACGCCAGCTATGATATAAGAACAATCGCCCAGCCTTTCCGTTCAATGTGGCAAGTGAAACTTCTTTAGGCCGTTCGGGCATATCTGCCCTTTGTTAGGAGCTGACTTAGACCTAAGTTGGTTTTACACATAGCTCATATCCGCATCACCGGCCTCGTATCAGCGTCACCAGCCTCATCAATCATGACTATTGCATGGGCTGATAGTGGCGCCGCTACGTTCCCTTGTAATAGGCAGTGAGACTTGCTTATCGGTCGTGAGGGGACGATGGTGACGGCATCTTTATTCCAGTAATAGCCGCAGTCCACGGGAGCTTTCCGCGCTGAGTGGCTCATTGTCATCATCCTCGGGTTCGCACATGATCGTCATGGAAAACGTCCGTCGGTTTTCACCGACAGGCATCTGTTCGTTCTGATGGTCATCATGCGGAATGCTAACTCAAAACAGCCAGTTCTGTTCTTCCGTCTTTTACGGCTAGCCACCCACAGAAGTGACCACATCACAGCACTCCAGCGGTGCCTGGCGATACTCGCGAGAACCAAGGTGAGGCAGACTGCTAGCGGGATCGTCATAAGCTCTATGGGTACTTCCGGGATTCGACCGCATGCTACACCCGGCTTATTACCGTTAATCAAGTCATCTCTCCAGATAAGTACAGCAAAGTATATTCTTTCGCATCCTGACCGTAATGTCCTGAAGATATGTCCTTTTGCCTCCCATTAATGTCAGCTGTGATGGTTGTATCACGTCGAGCGGCCTGCTAGAGCCAATCAGAGTGGCCAATTCCTGATGTACTTTGGTCAGTGTTTACGTCTTTCTTGAATTGTATGAAATAAAGACGTAACACAGGAGTTTTTGTACTTTGAGCTCCTTAAAGTTGGCACACAGCCCAGTGCCTCGTTGGGGAATTCATAACTGCGCGGGGAAGCCACCAGATATTCCTTGTGTAGAATCGGAAACGAAGAGCCCACCCTGGGGTCCTCTCAGGAGCCAGTGCGATTCGATTTGATCCTTGCTAACCGGGGTTTCATTTGAAGCTTCGAAGCCCCTAGCACTGTTTAGTCGTGATGATATGGTAAATACGCCATGCTCGCATACCTCGCTATGCTATCTAGCTTACAGTCGAGGGCGGCATCAGGTCCTGTTCTTTAATATCCGTGGTCATCGAAGAAACCAAGACAGAGAGAAGACACGGCAGGATCTTGTTCACTAGCTTGGCCAGGCCAGAAGCTTGCACTATGTGAACAAGGGCCGTTTAGGTTCAATCGATCTTCTGAGGTTCGTTCCTACAACCGCTGAGATTCTGCAAGTGATCCATGGGCCAGACTGAGAAGCTCGCGCAGGGGCCTTTTTAGGTTAGATCGATGTTCTAAGTTTTGGTCTTACAGATGCTGATAATCCACAGGAAACTGGAAAGTCTAAAGTATCACATGTCTGCGATTCAGGGGACTGGTAAATAAACCCATCGCTGGCTCTACTGTCGATTACCACCGGTACCTTGCTTGCAGGCATGACATCTTTTGCACCCCTCCTGATTTCAGGAGGGATATCGAAATGGTGCATGTAGTCGCGCGGGTATTCCCGAGTACGCAAAGTTAGGTCCGAAAGACATACGGTATAAATACAGAACACTAGCGGGCCCCTTGAGCTGGCTGACTTGTTTCTCTCTTTCTGGATGTTCTGGGCCATCGGATGGTGAAATGCGGTTCCGAAGGAAGATGGGCGCAAGCTCCGAGTTCAGCAGTCTTGGTCCAACGTTCCATAGTACACGGCTTAAACCACGCAAGTAGTGGACAGCCAGCGAGTCAAATTCAAAATTCCAGACCCTGACGAAGTTCATTACCGAGTCAACCTATGCGAGTAGCTGTATTACAGTACTGGGGGGGACCATGTATGGGTCCTAGGCTACAAATCCTCAAGCTGTTGGCAACCCGTTTGACCGTGAGAGGTGCGACCATCGCATCCTGAAATTCGCCAGGGAACACCGAGGAACTCGAGCGAACTATCGGTACAATTCAGCGTTGGATTGGGGAAACTGCAACCGAGTAGAAGAGTCACCTGTACCTGTATTAATCTAAACGCAACATACAAAACAACTTTAGCATTGCAACAACAACCCACGGCGGTACTACCAGGTACTACTATGTGCGGTCTGGGAGTCCCGACGTGTTATAGCTTGTACTAATCATGCGTTCGCGTTAGAAATCTGCCACGTGTCACAGTACTATGTATATTTTATGCAGCACATCGCCTCCACTTCCTCCTCTAGGACTATACCTGTCTGGTTCACTATATGATATATATACAGCACTGATAGGTGTTCCATACTGAATGGACTTGAGAATAGTACAGTACTCCCATGTTCCCACGGTGTGCTTTGTGTCTACCGGCTCCGGCTTCTTCATATCCGGAGTCAAAACACGTCCACTGTTCTCTTCCATGTGCTTCTCCTTGGCCCAATGCCCGGAACCTGGCTTCTGTGCTACTTCCGCTCTATCCTCAGACATACCTGAAGCCTGTCCGGCCGAGTCTCACATCAAGGTCGATTTACGCATTATCTACTTCGCTTCCGCAGGTACTATTAGGGGCCTCGGAGTCCCGTGTACAGTGACTACTTTTTCGGTGGACTTTGAGTGGGACTGAAGGGATGTTTGCTCGACTGTCACGCAAATCTGCTAGGTGGCTGGACGTGCGCGTTGAACATGCACTGTCTGCTAATAACAATGGCATGGTGAGCCTATTCCAAGGTTGTTGATTGTCGTCACCTGAACCGGCGAATGTCTCACATTTAGTCGGTCGATGTAAACGTGCTCGCCTGTCTCGACTTGTCGTGGCGCGGGCTGTGTGGCCAAACCATTGAGCCTGTGTATCGTGGCTTGAAAAATGTTGTGGAGGAAGACTTGGACACAGTTGCTAGGCTGTTGTCCGAACTAGATCCCCTTAGTGAAGAACAGGTACGTCGCATTCTGCCTGTCTCAGCAGACTATATAGTCAAACTGGAACAAACGTGTAGACGAATGAAAATTTAGAAGGACCTCCGCAGCCGCAGCCGTTGTCGTCGGGGCCCAGAATTTATGGGGTAGTAGAAGACAGCGCATTTGCGTGTCCTGAGATTTCACTACCAGAACGACAGAGAAGAAAGCGTAGGCGATCGTCTGCTTTAGTGAGTCTGATCCGAGCATGTGTAGATTAATCCTTAACTCGGTTAAAAGATCGAACCGCTCGTCATCAAATCCACGCACCCTTCTGCTCCGACAATTATTGTTTCGCCGTGTCCGTCACAGGCACGTGAAACCTCGTCTTGGGTACCGTATCAAGACGCAGCATTTGGCGCGCGCCTCACAGTGCCCACATACGCCCCATCAAACGGCACGTTTCCACCCCTCGTAGCCCCATCCAATCTTGACGACCGCGCTGATGACTGGAAGTATGTCAATGGCCATTGGTGTGCTGTCCTTCCGACACAGGATGAACAGCGTAGAAGAGGGCTGTACTCTAAGAGCGTAGTTTCAAGGCGACGTTCGAGGTCACGGCCTCCTTGTTGGACGGACATTTGAGTTTTTGTTGCGCCGATCTTCCACTGACTTCACTATCCCTCGTTTGTTGCATTCGCCGTCTTGCGCATTTGATTCCATAAAACATTCTCATTCTCATGCATTGTATCTATCATGTTATCTAACTCATATATGTTCAGTACCGCTGTATAGAATCAACTTACCGTTGTTGTGATTCAGATCATTGAGCGGAAATGGGAGACACGTTGACTTGACGTGGGAACTTATGTGCCTTTGGCCTCCTCACCCAGTTGCCCCACAAACGTCGAGACCTGTTCTTGATCTACCCTCTTTTCCTCTCCTCTCCTTTCAAGCAGACTGATTACTAAAGCCAGTTTTATCAGGTTCAGTGCTCGCCAGAAGTTGATCTAGTAGCACTACGTATTATAGCAGTGGCAACTTCACGCGCTCAAGTATCTGACATGTCATTCAAAGCACTCTTCTATGCGTACATCTTAGGTGGACTGACGTTCATCCCCTTGGTCATCCTTATCATCGTTGGCACCACCATATACACCTCTATCCCCGTACAAACCAACTCAAGCAAAGATGCCAAGCCAGAGCTCCATACCGAGTCGACTGAGCCACAGGTAGAAGCCGAAGATACTGCCTCATCGCTGGAAGTCAACGACCAGCCCAGGACGCGCAAAGGCTGGCTGACCGTGCGTAGAACGTTTGAGGAATCCGCATCATCCGATGGCTCTTACGTCACACTCGTCCGCTCCTACCTTGATGCGCGCTCCAAGGACCCTAAGCGCTCACGCCCGAAGGACATGTGGTACGTTGTTCTTAAGGGCACTGTGTTGTTCCTGTACGAGGACGAAAGTAGGACGGAGTGCGAAGCTGCTATAGAGTTGGGTGGACATGAGGTGTCTGTTTACCCGGAAGGACTTCTGGACGGGGAGCTCTTCACGAGACGGAACGCCATATGTCTGCGCCCAAGACCAATACCCGAGGAAAAAGTAATGCCGAGTGTGACAAAGGAGATGGTTCTTCAAGATATTGATACCGACGAGAAGGTGGAGGAGGCAGGTGAAAGCTTGAAGAAGCGAACGGCTGAACGCGAGCGACTTATCGAAGAAGAGAAAATTCGGGATGCTACACGACAAGAGGCATTTAGCGCATCAACACCATGGTTCATCTTCGTGCGCTCCTGCGTCGAGATGGAAGATTGGTACTTTGCGCTCGTGCATGCGTCTGAGCACCCGACTGGCACACCCACTCTCGACCCACTCCGGGGCGTATTCCTCCCTTCAGAAATGAACAAGCTTGTCGTGACTCTTGATGAGCAACCCGATGTCATCCCCATGCGTTGGTTAAATGCACTACTTGGGCGCATATTCTTTAGTTTCTACCGCACACAGATGCTAGAGTCGTACATCATCGGTCGTCTCATGAAGAAGGTTTCCAAAGTCAAGCGCCCTGCAATCCTCACAGACATTTCTGTCACCGAATTCTCAATTGGGAACAAGGCCCCGACACTTAGCAAGCCGATGTTGAAGGAGCTCACGAAAGAGGGCGACGCGTCGCTCGAGGTGCGCTTTGCATACAAAGGGGAGGTCCGTGCAACTGTTCAGGCTACTGCCACAATCAACCTCGGTGCTCGATTCAAGTCGTATGCCGTTAAGCTGGTGCTGGCGGTCATTCTGAGGGAGATAGATGGAAACCTCCTCATCAAGGTCAAGCGACCACCAAGTAGTCGGATATGGTACGCGTTCACGCAGACCCCGCATGTGGTCCTTGATGTCGAGCCCATCGTGAGCGATCGCCAAATCACGTTGAACATGATACTTGACACGATCAAGTCAAGAATCATTGAGGTGGTGAGTATGCTTGATGGTTCATCATATTAATCACAATCTAATCTTTGTACGACTAAGATACAAGAATCCGTCGTGATGCCCAACATGGATGATATCAGTTTCTTTGACAGCTCGTCATATTTGCACCGTGGCGGACTTTGGTCGGACGCGGCGCGGCGCGAGCAGTCAGAGCCAGCCTCGACTTCACCAGAAGTTGAAGAAAAAGGTGTAAAACCTGCGGCATCCGAGGCAGACCTCCCATCCGTTTCAGGTCCCTCCGAAGAGGCTATGGCACCGTCAATAAAGCGTTCAGTGTCTGCTGAAGACCTGATAGTTGATGCATCGTCACTTGGAGGCGTGCCAGTCATCCGCTCCGCAACCATTGGAACCTCAGACAGCAATGTAAAAGCATCTAGGCGGAGATCTTGGTTTTCATCTGGTGGAGAGGACTCAGATGCAGGCGAGGATGTTGAGTCTGATCTTCGTGGACGGCGGAGTCGCGCTACAAGTTCTACAACGCCAAAACAAGATCCTGCTGCCAGCTCCTATTCAGACAAACCTACTGGCGAGATGGTGTTAGATGAACAGAGACCTGGGTACCTGTCGCCTCAATACAACGGCCGGTCTTCATCAGCACACTCTCTAGCACGTTCGAGGTCTTCTCGAGCAGATTCTGTCTCATCTTCGGTCTCGGTCGGTGGGGATGAGCCCTTCAATACCCTCTCCGACTCTGGCGCATCCTCCAAGACCCCCCGACCTTCTACCAGTTCAAATACAGCGAGTTCTCTGTTCTCTACGCTCAAGTCAAAAGCTGCAGACAAGCAAGCGCTGAGCAATTCTGCTAAGGAGGCAATGCGTAAATGGGGGGTAAATTGGGGTAGTCTTAGAAAAGATAGTAGTGTTAACTCTCAGGATGACGTGCCGGACGTCGGGCCTTCGGATGCTCGTACCCGGACCGAGAGTACACATGGCCGCCCCAGTTACGCAGAAGTGCGTGCTGCTGTTGCCGAACGAAGGGAGCGCAGGGACGACGGTGGGTCGGCCCCTATTCCCATCCCCAATGGGAAAGGAAAGAGGTCCACAAGCCCATCGAGCGGTCATACATCATTATTATCTGGTGCACCTGCATCGCCTCCACACATGATGCAAGGGGGTTCATCAGAAGGGAGCTCCTCATCTAAATTTGTTGCTCCTTCTCTGTCAAGGTCTGCAACAGAAAATGATCCACTTAAAGACCGCGATTTCACGGATGTCACAGAAGAGCACCGCAGGCCATCTATCATTCATACCCAACCTTCACAGGCGCGGACAATGATTATTCCGGGGATCCATGCAAGCCACCGTGGGGAACCCATGTCAATGGGGAACATTGCGCCATCGTCAACACCCCCGGAGAGCAAGCCAAAGGGGCCTGCTATTCAAAGCATGTATCGCTTGTGGAAAAGCCCGATTCTGACAGGTCAACCACAAGGCTCGGACAACCAGTCGACGCCTGTACGTGCAGACACGGATGAACGTAATGCGGATGTTGCCCCACTCAATCTGTCTGCCGATATCGCTTCAAGTTCACCGTCTGGACGGCCTCTTCCTCCACCTCTTCCTCCGCGGACGGTATCATTGGTACCACGTACGCCTGATTCGTCTAAAGATTCCACCGTTCCCTCTGTATCACCTTCATCAGAAGAGATGAGACGAGCTTCGCCGGTGCAGGGATCATCAAATCCATCCTTAGAGCCAGCTGAAACATCACCACCTGTTGGTATATCTGAACCGGTGATTGTCAAAGGACCGGATAATAGGCCTCCATTACCTCCGCGCAGGTCACAAGCTCCAGCATGATAGGGTCAATGTTTGAGAAATTCCTAGTTCATGTACATCACTGATCTGCATTGCATTGTTCTTATCTCGCTCCGTACTTTGTCGTTAACATTTCAACGCACGTATTTAAAAATCAACTCAGCGTATCACTAGTCACCGGCACTTCATTGAAGCATGCTCCATGGCATAATCATGTGTCACGTCAGTTTTTCTCAAGTACAAGTCAACACTGTTGCAATTGTCGGGATCGTGACGGGGGAGCGTTGGACACCGAAAATAATTTGCCTTGCAAAAAGGCAACGTGGCAGTAAATTTAAATTACTTAATCTAGGCCCTTGGGCCTAGTCATTACTGTCATGCATCTCGTAGCGCCTCGTAGCGGCTACGTATTTATGAACCAAGTACTACTGGTTCTCTTACTTCTCGTTGATGTACTAGCATCAGATAGATAGTGTTTTTCCGTAAAAACTCATGTTTTCATGTTTTTTTTTTCGGTTCGGCACGCCAAGCGGTTGATAATTTGACAGGAGGTCCCAAAGAGGTGGTCGTCAGGGTGTCAGTGGCCGTAACGGTGAGCGTGCCGTGCGCAAAAGGACCCTGGTCCAAACTTCGACGTTATTACTTATTGTTTGAAACGGAACACCATCGATGTTTCTTTTTACTTTTCTCTGTGATCATCAAGTTTCTGCAGGTTGAAGATTTATACAACCCTGAGCTGTGAACTCAACTCCAAGTTTCATTCTGACATTCCTGTCACCGGCTTCACCCCCGCAGTCATATAGCTTAAGCGGCGGGAGGAACTTGTTTTTTTTATCTGGTTCAATTACCAACTGGAGGCTTTCTTTCCTACCGTCATGTCCAAAATCATGTCCTACACGACCCGTAAGGATTCTGCATCATCCTCTAATGTTGTCTTACCCGTCTTAGCTGCTACTTCTCTTCAAATATCCCCCAACCTCGAGGCCCTTCTTCAACATGACGAACTTACGCGTCGTGGCAGCGGGTCTCCAACCAATCTATACCACTCATCGGGATTCGCTGTCAGTCTTCCGCCACCGCCGCCCCGGAATACAGCAAAGAAGGCCGTTAATCACGAGAACCGTGTCAAGGACATTCGGCGGAAGAAAAGTAACGTTAGGTCTGATTCTTGGCCAGACGCTTTGCCTGCCATGATTAGTCCTGTCGGTCATTCAAGCCCCGCATCCTCTAGATCTGCTACGCCCAATCCTTATATCAACCCAACACCCGTCGTGCCAACTATTAATACATTTGATGATGGAGAAGCAGGTGGATACTTCTCTTAATCATATCTTGGCTGATAACTCACACGAGCACAGGTCTGATATCACTACAGAATGGTCACGCAAGTTCCACCGAGACTATTCTTTCGCTTGCACGCAGGAGTGAACCAGATGTCTACCGCACTTCTGACTCACCGGTACATCTCATCAATCCCTGTCGCTCATCACCTGCTTTGCACAAGGTCGAGAAAATCTTTACAAAGGGGCGGGAGTCTTTGAGCATTCTCACAAGTGCTGCTATTCCCAGCCATATGAAGCCAAAACAGGATGATCACGTTGATTTCCGGCCTCATCGCACAGAGCTGGCAGAATCCAGCGCCTATCAGTCATCTCTTTCAGGTCAGCTCCTTCCATATGTCGCAGTGAGATGCTGACGTTAGTTCGTAGCTGTAGTACCCCAAGTGCGACAAAGGCGAGGATCAGGATACCGAGCAATATCGCATCAACTATCCGCGTTTGGAGATGTAGAGACAGCCTCAGTTTCTAATGTATCCCCTCTGACAACTGAAACGCGGCAGTTCTCTCCTGTGCAAGCCAAGTCACCCTTCTCGACTGGTACAGACACGAGCGCCAACTCGCCTTCGCTTTCATCTACACGCTCCCTTTCCCCTAAATCTGGTCACCCGCCACCAGTAGCAGCCATATCTTCTAATTCATCAAGCACATATCACGCATCTTCATTGCCTCATTTACCCCCCATATCCCCGATCGAAATGCCACTTCTGCCTTCGCTGCAGAGACGAGCAAGTAATGACCAACAATCATTCATCGATTTTTTCTCGCCTTCTTCCCCAGTTTCACAACATATGCAGGACGACTCATCTATTGTATCCGCTCGCCGTCCATCTGCGCCAGCTATATTATCTTCAAGCATATATTCTAGTACTTCTTGTAATTCATCTTTGAACGACCTTCCTAGCATGGTATTTGCCCCGGCCAGTCCTACTTCTGCCGCTAACGAAGCCCCTGATTCCCCACAACATTCGCGGCCGAGTTCTTCGGCATCCTCATACTCAGATGTTTCGGCAATGATATTTGCTCCTACAAGTCCTACTTCTGGTCCATATCTGTCACCTATTTCCTATCGCCCTGGTTCACCATGTTCTTCGGCGACTTCGCTTGCAACGCCCGAGTTTGCACCTCCCAGTCCGGCATTCCTTGATACTACAGATACCTTGAAACCTCCCGTTCCAACTACTGCGAAGCCTGTATTCGAGAGAAGGGGTCGCAAACCCCGTTTCCAGAAACGTTCTTTTTCGTCTTCTCCTCAACCACCCCTTCGTCTCAAAGTACCCCTACCACCGACGACCAACACGCTTCACGCCAACGAGCGAGCTGATCTCATACGGAGAAATCGCAAATTGGCGCAACTGTTAGGACAAACCCCGGCGGCTGAAATGGCTGCATCAGAAGCAGAGGAATCACGCCTATTTAAGATACTACCACAGCCCCCCTTCTCTGCTTTTCTGGGATCATCGAAGCAGAAGCATCATCGTCATGCAATGTCTGTATCTGTTGCCGTGAAGACCCCCGGTTTCAAATCGGAACCGTCATCGTCATGGCAAGTCGTTGACTATCCATCAACACAGAGCGGTCGCAGATATTCCACACCTTACACTCCACGTAGCTTTACATTCTACCTGGATGATTCACCGGAGCCACCAGCCACTCACGATCATCACGGCCCGCACCGCCATCGGGATCCGCAGTACCAATATGGTTCTCCAACTTCTTTCATTGATCTTTCAGATGAAGATAATTCACATGATGCTTCGGATGCGATCAGTTTAGAAATGCCGAACACGGCAAGCGGTCACCGAATCTTCCATCATTCATGCTCGACACCATCTGTAGTGGAGACGTTTACGCCCGAGGAACAAGCCGAAGCGGAGAGAAGAAGAAAGCGTGACAAGCTAGCTAAACTCCACCGTTTTCTTGGCTCTCGTGTCCCTACGGACTTGGTCATTGGTCATATAGCTGGTCCATCTTTACCTCCATCGCCGATGCCTGTGGACGGCCGCGACATGTGGCTTTACAGGCGAAGGAGCGGCTCATCCGCCCCATCCTTTGAGCGCGTCAAGACAGAGCTCGACGACGAGGAGAAGGCTTTGAATGTCAGGCGTGCTCAGAAGATGGAAAAAGTCGGTTATCTCTCGTTGTCCGTCATGATAAAGGCTTATAATCTTAATCAGCTGTTCGGGATTCCCCCTCCGCAAACCTTGTACCATACTCGCCAAGCTCCTGCAACAGTTGTCCGCTCTCAACCGGTATCCCCTGTAGCGTCCCTCATGACCCCGACTTACGCATCTGCCAATGCTCCTGGTTTGTCTCGGCGTAATCCAAACCAGTCTGCGTACATGAAAGGGAAGAAAGTACATCGCCCAGGAACTTCGGAGTCAACTACGTTCCTACTACCGTTCAAGACCTCCAGCTCTCCAGAGCCTAGTCAGACGTCTGGCTATTTGGATACGCTCGCACAATCTTCCGTGTACATGAACTATCAGCATTCTATCGCGTCACTGACAGACATTATTGACCGAGTGAGTGGACAGACGTGGGATCATGTATGGCACTCACCATTTCAAAGGATGACAGGGCGTCTCTTGCGGAGCTTCATCGGTTCCTCCACGGTGATTCAGTGGATTCTCCGATTGAGGAACAGCCCTTGCTAGATTCTCGTAGGATTTCCGATTCCTCGTATTCGTTCAAGTCGGAACGTAGACTCTCGTTACCAACACGGACATCCATGGCGCCATCGACAACCTCTGAGATATCCGTGCCACCTTCCAAGGAGTCATCTAACTTTCAGTTGCGCAGGCGAAGAGCGGCTAAATTGACGCATTTCTTCGGCGTGGATTATCGTGAGCTTATTCATGATATTTTGGAGAGTATCGAGAAGGGCGTAGAAGAGGAAAGGAAGAGAGGGACGCTTCGGCCCGAGGAAGTTGAAGTGAGTTCAATCATGTTTTCATGAGATCATCCACTGATGGCTTTTTTGCAATGCTAGTCTTTGCTGCATAAGCTTCACGATCTTCGGACACGACAGGATGGGTTTTTATAATGATTAGTACTATAGCACTCTTTTATCAGTTTCCACTTTTATGTTGCTCTGCCATGACCTTGCATATGATCTTTCTTCAGTTTGAACCTCAACAGTCCAGTTGTGGTCCAGACAGTGAATGGCAGGTATATGAATGACAGGTATCAGCCACATGACTTGTAATCTTAGATATGTAAGATGCAACTAATAACAGGGATATCATAGGATAACTAACTCTCCATCACACGAATGACACCAGAATATGTGAGACTCATCCATGAACTGTGGTCGCCGGTGTATTTGCTGTGCATGCCAGGAAGGAGAGTGGGGCTCCTGTCCCGTCATCCCTTCGCTGCCTTGTGGAACAGGGGATAGCTGTCGCAACAAAGGATACCCACTAGCTGATGCTGCAACCTCACTATCAATACGCGCTTTCAACATGCCAAGACTAACTTGACGCTTGTGACGAGTTTCGGGTGAGAGTCCAACATCAAAAACAGTTCGCGGGGAAGGCGGGGCAAGATTGCTTGATTTGTGAGTGAAAGATCCACGTCGTAAATCGGTAGGATTAAGGGCGCGACTGGAGGGTCTGCCTGGCACTCCGGGAGAAAACGGTCTGGAGGTTGCTCTCGACGTGGAGCGCTGTTGTGCGAGCTGATCCTCTAAGATGCTGATTTGCTTCTGCAGGCTATGCGACTTTGCCTGAGCTTCGAAGACGGTAGTCTCCAAAGCACGAATTTGGGAGTTTGCATTGGAGAGATCCAGAGCATGTTGGACTCTGAGTGCACCAATCATCTCGTCATCCAGTGAACGAGGAGCAGCCTCGTCTGATGGAGAGATTCGAAGGCGCTCTATCTCATCATCCTTGGCGTTCAACTCTGCCCGTAGAGCTTCATGCTCGTAGTTAGATCGTTCAATGAAAGCACGGTGTTCCTCGTCAAGTTTCCTGTATGATCGAAGGTCTGACTCTAAGCGGGATATTACTTGTGAGTGTTGGTCGGATTCCATGGAGAGGCGGTTAATGATTTCTAGCTGACGCGCCTCGATCTGTCGCAGTTGTGTACGGTCCCCCTCCAAACTGAGCACTGCCGCCTGCGATGACTCTAGTTCAGCCTGCAGCTCAGCATAGCCCTGCTGTAGCTCGGTGATCGATTGCTGCAGTGATATTTTGTCCTTCTCCTGTGACGAGCCTGCTTCTTTGTGAATTTGAGCCGCCTCGGCCTCCCGCTCCATTGCCTCGCTAAGCGCATTTTCAAGCTTCGAGATGAAAGTATCTCGTGAATTCTTTTCATGCTCAAGCTTGTCGATTCGTTCCATCAAATCCATTTTGGTGGAGGTAAGCTCCACAAACTTGGGTCGCATCTCATCCAGAGATTGCATCAACCTTGTTCCCTCTGTCTGTAGGTCTTTCTGCGTCCTCTCGGCTTCCTCCGCTCGCCGGTTGGCAGCCCTCAGGTCGCTATGTGCATTTTGAAGAGCGCGGTCGCTCGAGGATAACTCTGACGCGACCTCACCAAGCTTTTGCTGAAGCTGTTTAATCGCACTCTGGTTGAAGTTAACCTGAGACTGGAGTGACGCGCGCTCTTCAAGCAACGCATCACGATCTTGGTTGACAGAGTGGATACGCTCTTGGAGGGATGAGTGTTGCTCCTCAAGACTAGTGTGCTTAGCCTTCCACTGAGTTTCGCTATCGGTCCGCAACTGAAGCTGAGACTGTATCTCATCCCTCTCGTGTTTTGCGTTCGCGAGAGTCTACTTGTTTAATGAGCACTAACGGACGGAGAGGTAAATAGCTACATGCCTGTTTGAGTTTAGAGAGCTGAAACTCGAGCTCTTCGGCGCGATCCTGAGTATTCTTAAGTGACTCCTCCAGCCGTTCGGCACGATCATCACTTTCTATTTGCTCCTCGAGTTCGCGAACACGCTGTTGATGCTGTTCGGATGCAGACTTCACTTCCTCCAGAGAAGCATTGAGAAGTTGTAGTTCTCTTTCCTGAAAAAAGTTGAGCAAGGCACTCTTCTTAGAACTATATTACTCACTTGATCTCGCGACTTTTCAGCCAGGTCTCTTTCTCGTATCAGGGCTTCTTGTAGCTGCATGTTGAGCTCGGAGGAACTGCTCTCCAGGTCTTTGACGCGTTCATCAAGCGACTGCGACTTTTCGCGTTCAGCTTGGAGCATTTCACCCTTCTCTTGTGTCTCTAGATATAAAGCATAGTTAGACGAGAACGCCGTCGAAGTAGTCAACATACCCATCTTGAGCTCCTCCAGAAGAGCAACTGAAGCCAGCAATGATGTCTTTTCTGAAACAAGGAGGGAAATGGTCTTCTGATGGTTTTCATCCTGTTCGTTCCGACGTTTAGTGAACTCCACCTCCTTAGCGTGACGGTCTTGTATTTCAATGCGTGCTGCGTCGAGCTGGAGTGAAAGCTTCTCGACCTCTTCCTTGTGTAAATCCGCTATGCGGCGATGATCATCGAGCTCCTTTGCAAGACTCCGGGACAGCTCATCAGCCTGCGACTTCAATTGCAGAATCTCTGCCTGGCTTGAGCGGTGCATGTCTTCTAATGACCGCTTCTCTTGGACCACCACCTCTACACGTCTCGACGTATCTTGAGCGCGCTGCTTTTCCTGATGAAGCTGGAGTTGAAGTGCGCTCTTTTCTTCTTCGAGCTTCTTTAGTTGGGCCTTGGTGCCTGTGACAGTGAATGAGACTCAGCAGGCATAAAACATATAGACTGACATGCCTGTCTCGAGTGCTTCCAGGTGACTTAGCGAACTTCGCAAGCTGCTGTTCTCACTTTGAACAGAAGCAACTGTTGTCTGCAGGGATGTCACCCGAGACTGCAACGTCTCGACTTGCCCAGAAAGAGATGATGAAGTAGGCGCATTTATTGGCAAAGTATTAGAAACTGTCGAGTGCGGCACGTCTGCTCTAGGCAGAGATTCGATCCAGTTCGCGTCCGAATCTGCTGGTGTGAAGCTAAGGAATAATGAGATTAGTTTGAGCGCGATGAACGGGACAGAGATCGTAGATACATACAGGTCAGCAACATCATTCTTGGTGTCCTCCGTGGAGGGTGCAGACTCCTGGAGAGTAGGAGTGAACGACCTCGACGGAGGTGGACTTGCCAACGCGCCGCTGCCAGCGACCTTCTTCCGTCGTCGCTTGTCGAGCTACAGAAATACGTGAGCCTATGAAATGACTGGACTTTCCGAAGATGCAAACCAAGGCCTTCGCCCGAGCAGCCTTCGCGGCGCGATCATCATCCTCAGACATTTGTGAGAGGTTGAATCAATCGTCGATGGTGGCCAAACTCGAATGAGCAATGAAGGGAGAGTAATTAAGTGAAGCGCAGCAGTAAGAAACGTTTGTGCTTGAAAGTGTCTGCTGAGCTAGCACGGACAATTTATGGTAGACTTTGTCGCGACTTGGACACGTTTCATAAAGTTACACGCCCGTAGCTTATTGCAATTGCAACTTCAAGCAAGTACTATGAATAATCGGCATTAATAGCTATCTCCTATAGGCCAACCTGATTCACGTATGGCAATTGGAAGAAGTCTGATGCCCACCGAGAATATAGGTCATGGAGTAGGAACACGAATTGGTATTGGGCGTTATAATTTACTACATCATGTAGTACTAGCTAGTATAGTCTCAGACTTCCAGAATACCGACTTCGTCAGAAACATAGACCAGTAAAGAAGATTCCAGCAACCCTGTCGATAAATGGAGACGACAAATACGTGAATTAGAACAGATTGTCCGCAAGTAGTCATTAAACAGAAATGCCCTGTGGCTGGCTAGAATGCACTGGCTGGAAGTGCTGGGATTGCATATGCGGTGATTGAGCGGGCGTGCCACTGTGAGTACTGTAGGTGCCCAGCTGCTGAGGGTGCGAAACAGGAGTTCCAGTGTACCCCGTAGGAGCCCCCGAGTACTGATTCAGAGGAACCTGCTGTTGTGCAGGCCTCGATTTTTGCGCAAGGAACGAGGCCTCTTTAACAGAAGACGTCCAGACACTATTGCCGCGACTGGATCCAATGATGGAAAACACTAGTAGTACGCAAGTGTAGCCCAAGACTGAAATAACATCACTAGGTAAAGACTCGACCCAAACCATGTAAAACTTACATATGAAGAAGTTGAGGAATGCGAAAGCCTCCACTGCTTGCAACTCCAAGCAATACGTGTTGGCGGTGGGATCTGGTGGTGACTGAGTATGATTGAAAATGGTATCCGAAATTCACGCACCAACGTCCGCATAAATACAACCTCGAGGGTAGTAATAGTTGAAAGTGTAGATGGCTTCGCCGGCAGTGGCGACCCACAGAATCGCAAGGATGACTGTATATCAGATGAATTAGATTAACATGCATTATTCCAAATATTCTACATACAGAGCCATGAGAGTTCGAAGACAATCATGGAAGTGAACGCCCCACGTCGTATAAAATCAACGATCAACCTGTAAACAACTGAGACAATCAAGGTGACCAGACAGAGATATACGCACATGATTGGAACGGTAAGAATCGTCAACACAGCGGTCGCAACGCCCAAAGCACTGAATATGAAATAGAAATATGGCACCGTCAACGAGATGAAGTAGGCATTGAGGCCTAAATCAATGAGGGAGAACGCAATAGTGAGTGCTATACGATCACACTCGAACGTGAGCATCTAACAATCAGACCCATAAATATATTCAGAACTTACAGAAAAGAATGATACGAGACACGGAGAAGAATCCCATATTGAACAAGGTCTCTAAGAAACTCGTTCAAAGGGAGGTAAGGACAGAGGGACGTAAAGCGAGATTCTCCCGAGGTGAACGTTAAGCATCGAGGCTTATATTGGCAGATTTGCTTCTCACAAGTCCGCTCAGGCAGGAACAAAAGCAATGCCCTGAACAAGGTCCCATGCTCTTGGCAACTCGTGTTGAAGCTCTCAGATCAGAACCTGGTATCAAATCATTAGCAAGCTCCGTTTCTGGGTATGTAAAAACTTACGTTTAGCACTGGTTTGACCCAATATCATCCGGTTAGCATATACGATCAGGCACTCGATATTCTAGACTTGGTGTGCATATTTGGGTCCTTTGGACACGTCCTGTTGAGAAGTTCAGTAGGAGCTTGCTTGCTTAAAACTCGAGTCTAGTCGAGATGCGATGGATGTTTCTGTTGCAGATCAAAGTTGAAATTTTTCGGAACATATAAATTAGTTACATGATGAGTGTGCACCTAGCCGCTCATCGCCGCGAATTTCGTGCCTGTCGACAATCAGTGATCTCAACGGTGGTACTGACCTTTCAAACATAGTTCCTGTGAGGAAGAAAATATCACGTCTCCCACTCGGAACCAATGATTTCCAGTTGATGTGAAGGACCTAAACTAAATGTAACGAATGCTCGAGTATTCACGCTAGAGTGAGGACCTTGAACTGGTTAATATTATCGCTGATAGATTGACAAGGCTATGCAACGAAACAGACACGGTTTCATTTGTCCTGTCTTGACTTGTGGCGGCGCTTTAGGTATCGTTTACCAAAGTCCCAAGCAATTGCCTTTCGCGATCAAAATCATCGAGTTTCATGGTGCTGCCTCAACCACTACCGTAGTAGCATCTCGAACTACTCATGTGCAGCCTGCTCATCCCCCCAACTCCTTTAAGTACCAAGGTTGCGTGATTTCAGAAGGGTGCTCTCCGGTGTGCGCAACGAGAACGGGTTTCTGCTCACATTGATGACTGAACTCCCTTTTTTGCTGCTCAGGTGTTCGACCACATGCTCCAGCTGACGGCAGGTCAGGAAGGGTTCGGCTAGCCATCACATCGTTGGACCCAGTGAAGTTAAAATAGCTCCCTCTCTCCCCATCCGTGTCCGTCCCAGTGTCCCACCACCCAATTTACCAAACCCTTATATAGATTAATAGAACACCCACACCCACCTCCCCCAACTCCCGCATCTAATCCCTACCCTACCCTAAACTCCGGTTCACGTCAGCCGAGAGCTAAGGAAGTTGTCTTCGGAGATTGGCGGTAGAATGTCCTTGGATTATCAACAAACGGCTCGTCCCACCCAGGGCTCGACCAGTAACGGATAGGCGGCGATCTACTCGGGCCCGTGGAATACCTGTGCGTTCACATTGAGTTGAGTTTACTTCCGGCTAGACGAAGGGGGCGCTAATGAAGAGTGTGATCGCAAGCGTGCACGACTTGTTGCTGTTGGGCCCTGCAACCGTTGGCACTGTTGTTCAGGTAGCCTTACATGAGCTTGTAGGATGAATTCCTCAAGGGCAGTAAACCTGTTCTTGGGTTGTATCTGGCTGCGGGGCTACTGACCGCCGCGCGCTAGACGTGTATAGCGCATGCAATGGCTTGAATATAGGCGCGTTGGACATCATGTAGGCGTTTTTCAAATCCAGGTTGTGTTGCAATGAGTGCAAAAGGTCGTCGGAGTTTGATGGAAGGTTCCGACACCCAGTCCAAGGAGAATGTGTCACAAATCACAAAGATGCTTAGGCACGACGACGATACCCTTAGTCCTCGCTGGCAGAGGTGAATCTGAGTCTGGCCCGGGGTAGAAGCGAGATGTGCAGGGAAACTTGTCACGAGGTGGGCCAATAATTCGGGGATGTTACGGATCTGCACGATTTACTTGGTCCTGCCACTTGCGAGCGTGAGCTTGGTTTGAGGCCGTCGGAGTCTCTCTAATCGCCTTGACTACCGTTGCTCAGAATCGGCAACACGGACGAAAATCCTGCACATACATGGAAATATCTTCATCTTCTGCAGCTGTACATGCGTACCAGAGTCTCCAGTTGAAAAAAAGACATTATACGCGCGGGCTCGCTCAGCTTTGTTTTAGGGAAGCTGCTACTCTTGAAAGCTTGCAGATGACACAAGGGTGCACTAAAACAGCAAGTTCTTTGATGTTTAGGTTGGTGGATAACTTGTCCTTGAGCTTTTTTATATGCGCCTTGAAAGATTTTCGCCAGGTAATGAAGCTACTTTCAAGTTGGGGGGTAGGATGTAAACAAATTGCCGCTCTCCAGCGTGGGACAACCGTTTTGCGCGGGCCGGACGTTTTCAACTTTAACCCTCAACCTACTCACCGAAACTAATTCCAAGGAACTAGCTTAGTCCATGCTGAACGGTGAACCCCAGTGATTCGTCTACTATCTCTCAGTCAACGGACCCATATACTTCCATATAGGACAGTAGTGTTGCCACTCACAACGCATACTGTGTGTCGAAGGTTAGCAACGGAGCCTTGTACTTCCATTTAAGCCAACAGTGTTGGAATCCACGTACTGCTTGTACACTGTCGAAGGACGACTGTATTCCTTCTAATGGTTCTACTAGGGGAGACCAATCGCCTGTGTGCGGTGTCACGATGTCTCTGGGTTGGTTTGGAGCTTTATGGTATTGCATTGCTAACATCAATGATTCTGCTTCCTGGGCAGTAGTGTATCTGCGCTATGAAGCAATCATATAGCGCATGAAAACGGCAGCCAAGTACTCCAGCTATACTTCTTCACCAAATGACGAAAGATTCCAAGTACGCTGACCGATGTCTAGAATACCTTCAGGTCAAATGCAAATACACGGAAAATTCAGCACGTCTAGTGGCACTTCTGCCGCATTCTTACGACATCGCTCGACTCATTACTCCAGAATGCACAAACCAGAGATTATCTACGATGAGCACCGCCTGCGTCAGTATCCTCTACGGGATACAATGCATATTGTTCATAATCCGATTATGCGACTCCGGAAAGCTCATAGTGAGCGACTTCTTATGTTACGACTGCGCTAGCCATTGCCTATGGGTTGCTATTGACTGCGAGGGAAGCAATTGGTGTATATGCTTCCTCGATATAAAGAAGACTGCTGGCGCACTCATCAACCAAATCACCTTGACTTTCAAGCTCAAATCTGAAGCATCGACCGCTATGTCATATTACGCCCACGATCAGAATTACCGCAACAGCAGGAGTCACCGCAGCGGTCAACAGCATGCGCGTGGTCGAGGGGATGGATTTAACACACGACATGGACAAGACGAACATGTCGCTCTTGGCCAACAGAGCGCACCTGCCCAAACTCGTGCGTGTATATATCTTTACTATATGCCGATTTTTATTTATTTATTTTCTCGTAGACTATCGCATGCAGTTGAACAATTTTCTGCAACATAGATTCAGATCTACGCAAGGCCTGCGGCTTGATAGCACATCAAATGGCCCCGAGCACGCACTGTGGTGGACCGTGATCGTATACTGTCAGTTTTTTTTCAACTGCTTTTTCGATGCATACCTAATTTATTCTTAGTTCGAGACTATGAATATGGCAGAGGCAGTGGGGTAAGCAAATCGGCTGCCACAGAAGTTGCTTGTCAGATTGCTCTGCAAGCCCTCATGCAATCAGGAATTGGCCATTGATTTGCCGTATAACTACTTATGCTATCATCTCACCCCCTTGTCTTCTTGGTAATCGGACTGTTCTGGGTTTGTTGATGGTTTGCTTGTATGATTTTGTCCCGGTTCTGTCGTTTGCAATCATCAAACTTGTATTTTCATTTCAGTGTAGTTCCCCCACAGTCCCCTACTTGTGCTATGTTTCTTTGTAGTTATATTCAAGTCTATCGAAATTTCGAAATTTCCAATGAATATCATGAGGGCGTGAATAACTGACAGCAGTGAAACACGTGGCTGTGCTACTCCTCGGCTTCAGGTTGGGTGAGAAGAACTGCCGTGGCCCGAGCCGCTTCTTGTTCCCGTACAAACTACTGTGCAACAACGTGTAATCGTTAAAGGCATAAATGCGTATTCCACATGCCTGCTTTCCACCGCACAGGGAGCGCACGTCTGCCTGGTGCCATTTTTTGATCTTGCTACCGCACCCTGAGTAAATATGACAGGCGTAATGCGCGAAAGTTTCAATAACAGATTCAATCGCAGAGGTTCCTGGTCAGGTCCTCTAACATTGTCACACCGAACGGGATTAGCTGACTTATCACCGCTCGTAAGTGCAGTCTAGAAGTCTGGTTTATAGACTATGTCCCTCCAGTTTATGATTGACTACGCCCCACAGTATTGTTCGAACTTCTCCCGCACCCAGAGGAAATGTGCATGATTCATTCCGACCTCGGTTGTAAGGCGCTTGGAACGATCTACTGCACAAGATACATGAGGGGCACATGTCACTTAGTCCCTCGCATCTTCTCACTAAGTCGATCGCTATTGCATGCAGCTCGCCCTATTTCATGCATCTTGGGAATTTTTGGTTTTCCGCCTATTGATTTCCTCAACGCCGCGATCATGAAAACATTACTCTCCTAGCTCCATCGGGCATTGCCTCCACTCAACACCGTCTCTCTTTTTCCAAAGTCTCATGAAGCGTAGGTTTCGGTGGTATAATAACTGCCAGTAAGTTCAGGTATGGTCGTCAACTCAAACATTCGCAATGTCTCGAAGCAACCAGGCTAATGGTTTGTCGCAGTCCCTTGCGGTACTCTGCCTCAGCTGACGACGTCTGAAGACGCTACAAATGCGCTCAACAATTGTTCGTGCAATTGCTTTGGTGATCTAAAAGACTTACTGTAGGTTTCAGATTTGCAGTCCATCGGACAAAGCTCTGCTCTGAGCTGGGTCGATGTACGACAGGGCGTCACGCATCAGTACGTTTGGACGTCCACTTGTAGAAGCAAGTTTTTTTCGTCATTGTATCTGCTTATCAGACGTTGCTGATCCGCCATTCAAGTTGCTGGAGTTCCCTATGGAGTTGGCTCGGGGACTCACAAACACCAGGCAAGAAATGTGGCAGCTAGTCACGCGCTGACCGTATTAAGGTCTGATCAAGGCTAAAGTACAAGTCACCGCCGCGGAGGCTGGCTCTCTCGGATGTCAGTGTTAGTCAAGTTCATATTGAATTATCTTCATCTGTTCGCATTTTTCGTTTTTTTCTTGCAAGTTGCGCATCCCTTCTGCATTCATCCTCATGTATTTTCATTCATCACCGTCCATCATACATCTTCAATAGACGTTCTTGTACCTGCATCGTTTTAGATTATTCACGTCACTCATCTTATCTAATCTCTCGTTAGAGCATCAAACTATTTTTGTCTCTTTTTCTCAAATCTTTTGGTCATCCCAAGTCAGACGATGCTCGCATAGTAGGTGTCAATAAAACCTCGATGCATATATGTCTCTGCCCTGTCACACAGTACTTTCTTCTGGCCTGGATACTACACTCCGTCTCCCATCCAGACCAGCACGGATAGCATGTTGCTTTTGCAGTTTTTCATTAACTTTGGATCCTGCTATGCTGGAGATCTACTAAGACACCGGAACCCACTATGCTGACTTGATCACGGCGATGTTGCTTAGCTCCTTCCGGTCAATATCTGAATTCCTATGTCGTATCAAAGTATTCGTGGAGATGGACTACAACAAAGGTATCTTTCTGCACTGCGGCCCTTCCGTGTCTTGGATCGACGCCCACAACAATTAACCTTTCAACATTCACAGTTTAGAGAGACTCTTCTTTGCAAATGATTCCCTATCGACCCTGATCGACCTCCATCAGTTCCCAGATTCGTCACATGTCGGTGACTAGACTTGGGCCCAAGTATGATCGATCTGCTGTCGGACTTATGGAGAGAGTGCCGACTATAAATCTCCGCTGTATCTGTCCGGCCCTCGCGCGTGTGTCATATGACCACGCGATTGTTAAGTTTTTCTTATCTGCATCTGCACTGGGTCTCTCTTGGGCGCGCAGAGCCGCTGTGGCCAGGAATTATTGTTGGTTGCACTGCATCATAGCATAATGCGGACAGCATCTCAGTCATTCCTAGGTTCCGCTACCCTGATATGGGTTAATAACCAGATTATATGTCCATATCCGTTTTTTTGCTGGTCTCCTAGCCCATCCAGGTCGGTATCCAAACTGGACCGGGGCGTTGCGGGTTTTTTTTTTCGCTGTTACTGCTTTGACGCTGATGTATATCAGTCTTGGTGCCGCTCTGTCTTCCAGGAACTCTGCCTTCTACGGTTGTGACCGTTCTCGCAAGAAAGGTGGCATTTATCTCGGTCTTCAAGAGCACTCCCTACGGCCTCTGAAATAAATTGCAGTTATGTATATCCTGCGCAGTTTTCTGATTGAACAACGCGGAATTTTCTTCGTAGTTGCTACGAGAACCGCGGTCATTTGCTTTCCGTGACCAGTGCAGACAATATCGGACACTATCGGTATTCACTTTGGCTGCCTCGCGGCATGTCGCTGGACCTGCAGGTTTAAATACTTGTAAGTTATGTGACAGGATAGACAAGGAAGCACTCTTCACTTCGCCAGCTTTACAAGATTGCAATTTGTCGCCTCCACATAATGTCGCGTATGTTACCTTGTCTGGATTATCACTGAATAATGCTGACATTTCTCCAGGTTACACGATTATCCTGAACAACCGCAAGTCCAGTATTTGCTTTATTAAAGCAAGGACGCTAATTTGACATCATAAAGACTATCAATCCCGCCGCAAACTTCACGCTGTCACCTGGGCTGAGGTTCCGTCTGGGCCGCCGCATGCTCTCTCATGGACATTGAGTTGCAAAGGCACGTGTTGTCCATCTCTCAAGATCGAAGAAATCTGTCTAAGATGTCATCATCCATAGTGGAGGGTGAAGTCATCAGTACTGCCACTGCTAATCAGAAAAGTGTCGCCAAAGAGGAGGCGGCGCGGATTGCTTGTGAAAGATTGGGCATTGCTTGATATTTCTGCTTAACATTATATTGTACAACAACTTGCTTCTATCTGCTATGTTGCTATTATAGACATTTATCTGGGTTAACAACAGCGCAAAGACTTGGTCTGTTCATTTGTGAGAGGAGGGTCGCTAGAGCATAAATTTACCGCGTGTTGGCCTCTTAGATTTGCAACTCGAGGCAAACTCATAAGCCGCTGGGTTTGTTTTCTCTCCCAAAATGGAAATGAGGTTGCGGTGTTTGTTTGCGGCTTGCACGAAGCCATCATCATGTTACGGCGGTTCACTCCATACATAGTCGCAGGTTTAACAGGTATGAAGTAGAGTCACCCCAATCTCTGTCATTAACGTTATATCCGCTGTGAAAATAACCAGGCGTCGCTTCGGGCGTTTACATGTTCAAACCTCTTTTCGAAGAGGCTGCTGCAAGGTGAGTTTGCCACGCGTTTGCGCGATCCTATCACAACTTAAATTGCCATCATCATCAGTCGAAACCCAGTCCTTCCTATGAACACGTCAACAACATCACCCGAGGCGCTAGGGAAACCCCCTGCATCTTCGCCGTCGCCGCATTCTTCGGCAAAGTGACATTACACTGCGCTGGCACAATATGGAGTAACGTGCAGCAGGGCATGCGCCCCTAGGGCGTGCCCACGCGCTCTCTGATCAACCAGACAGGTGTCCCAGTTTATGGTCACCGCGGAGAACGGCGGCCGTATGATCACCTTGTACCCGGAAAAGGGGCGTAGACAACTCCATACATTTTCATGTGTTGTCTTGGACAATTAGTAACGCGTGAGCTTCGCTGAGCTCCATTGACATGCGCTGGTGTATATCATGACATATAAGATGTATGTTTGTATCTCCGGTCTTATTGGGGGCGGGGATCCCAATATACTGTAAGTCGAAAGCCCGGTATCTCCTCAGCCCAATGTCTAACCAATGCTTCGGTATCACCGTCGATCAACATCCATTTTCATTGACGCGTTACCGTTGGCGTTCGTAGCACGCTGCTCCCATATCTAATTTAGACGCATGAGATCAATACAATCCATAATACAGGGATGGCGCACCTGCAGCACGGTCTCCCCAAGGAAGATCATCTCCTTGCGCGTTTCTTCAACGATGAGGTCTTGGATCTGGAACCATTTCTCGCCCTCGCCGCCCCCGCCAGCGGCACGGAGATGAACTTTCCAAATCGTGTTTTCCTTGTCGCGAGTAGTTCCGGCAACTGATTCGTGGGTTACATTGGCGATCAGATCATAGACGGTTGGCGGATGCGTTGGTGCTGCATCCAGATCTGCAGCACATAAATTGTATCATCAGTCATTAGTTACGCTAATGCGATTATCACGTGAGTATGGCTCGAAGCGCTCACATTCACGGAAATCAACACCTCTGAGTGGGAATGTGACAATCGTCGGGTTTTTCTCCTCGACGAAGGCGTTCTTTGTAAATCGCTTGAAGTGTAAAATGATATACTGTGGCAGGCGTTGACATTTGTACCTGCGTAATTGGCCAGCAGACTCCTGTATCAATAAAATATTAGTTCGGTTCAATAAAAGAAGCAGAAAGCCGAGCTAAACTCGCCTGCGTGGTAACTCCATCATACTTCGCAAGCACAGAATGGATGCTAACTTGTGGAATGATGTTCTTCTCGATCGTATCTTGGAAAAGAGGTGGTGGGGGAAGATCAACCGCTAGAAAGAGAAACGGCGACACAGTAGCCTTGATGTCTGACATACACTATTATGAATAAGGGTCCAGGTGACCACCGAATTCGATCCCACCTCTGTCAATATCAAACTGCGGCTTCTCAGAACCGGTAGAGTCCGGACGGACAACGACCTGCTGTGTCTCCACGCGGAGTTCTCCTTGAAACGTTGAAAATATAATACCTATCCATTTCATGTATCAATTCGGAAGCCGAATGAGGGTAGACAGCAGGTCAGTCGGTCTGCACATGACGCACTTGAATTTTTTCTCTTAGTTCCACCCATGTCTTTGTGTAATCGGTTAAGTAACCATCCGAGAAACTCGACAGGATCGCCTTGTTGCTCGAGTCGGAACTTACCCGCACTAGCTCGGTTAACCTCCTGGAGAAACTCGTGAGGGCTAACCTGGCTTTTGAATAGCCGGGGGTTCCATATTTTCTTAGCAAGAGCGGCGAATCGTTTAACAAGTTCAGATTCCTTGCCGTGGAAGGAGGACAGAAGGAGGTAGTCCCGTAGAGGAGGGATGTGGAGGAGGGAATGTATGATAACATTCATGTGGTCGTTTCGCTTAATATTATTTAAGCCAATATAACCAGAAAGATAAGGTTTTGATGAGAGGTCGTAGGAGGGCTTCAGGAGGTGGGATGGTGAGGAGAGGGTGGATGTGGAGGCCTTCGTGAAGGATGGATTAAGGACAAACGAGATGTCTTCGAGAGATGGGTCAGAGACAAGATAACCATCTGGAAGGACATACACCTATGTGATGTGAGTCTGTGTACGCGTGATTAGCATTCAGCTCACTTTTGCTGTCTCAAGGTTGATAAAAACATGGTGGTCATCATGAATGGAGTGCGCATAGGCGTACGAATTGCGACCTCGTCCTTGGAAGTACTTTCCGCAGACTAGACAGCCGTATGTATTGATGTTCGACATAGATACGGAGCACACTTTCTCAAAGTCAAAGTCGAGTAATGCTCGATTGATCTAAAGGTCTTGTCAGTGAATACGTGCGTAATGAGTATCATTGAACGGCGCACTGTATCAAGATAAAGGTCCGACGCTCTAGGTTCATTTTTCGACTGCCCTGATCCAACCTCACCTCCTAAACCCCCTTCATCTTCGTCTTCTGAAAGTCGTACTGCTCCAGTAACATCCTCCATGCCATTTGACGGCTCCGCGGAAGATGTACTCGCCTGGCGCTCATCATCTACTTTTGATCGTTTCGCAGAACGCTCATCAAAGCTACGAGAGTCATTTGGGATAGCTTGTTTCCTGCTGGCCATTGGAATGGACGCGTCTGTGCAAAGTCCTGACTGAACCCCACTTCCATTACATAATCACACAATTTCGACTTCGCGCTGAGTCCGGGCCTGCTTCAACTTTTCGAGTACTGCTAGAATGCTTCGAGGTACATCCGCTACTTTGCGCATCCTTGCGCAAAGTATTCGGCATGTGAACCTCTCATTCTCGACGTCAGCAGTTTCGGCATCAACCCAGCCTAACGCGGCTCTAGACCTCGACCCAACACTAAAGGCGCTTTTGCAAGACATAGACATCTCCTTGACAAGCCATAAGCACGTAATGGCAAAGAGACCCCCACGTGAGCTCGAACCCGTCGCGATTGAATGCCCAGGGGAGGCCGAGGACATAGAGGATTTTGTTGAAGATCGCTCTGAACGAGGCGAGCACCGCAAATCTCCTGCAGCGCGGTTTGG